>CAUYLG010063187.1:0-28984 GCA_963573385.1 Cacajao melanocephalus
GTTGAAAATTCTTTTCTTTGAGGATATTAAATACTGACCCCCACTCTCTTCTAGTTTGTAGGGTTTCTGCTGAGAGGTCTGCTGTGAGTCTGATAGGCTTCCCTTTATGGGTAACCTGACCTTTCTCTCTAACTGCCCTTAGAATTTTCTCCTTTATTTCAACCCTAGTGAATCTAGTGATTATGTGTCTAGGAGTTGCTCTACTTGAGGAATATCTTTGTGGTGTTCTCTGGATTACCTGGAGTTGAATATTGTCCTGCCTTACTAGGTTAGGAAAATTTTCCTGAATAATATCCTGAAGAATATTTTCCAACTTGGATTCATTCTCTTCATAACATTCAGGTACACCTATCAGTCGTAAATTAGGTCTTTTCACATAGTCCCATATTACTTGGAGACTTTGCTCATTCCTTTTTACTCTTTCTTTTCCAATCTTGTCTTCTCGTTTCATTTCATTAAGTTGGTCTTTGACCTCTAATATCCTTTCTTCTGCTTGATCAATTCGACTGTCAAAACCTGTGCAAACTTCGCGAAGTTCTCGTATTGCGTTCTTCAGTTCCATTAATTCACTTATATTGATCTCCAAATTGTCCATTCTCGTGAGCATTTCATCAAACCCTTTTTCAAGGTTCTTAGTTTCTTTACATTGGGCTAGAACATGTTCTTTTAGCTCAGAAAAGTTTCTTATTATCCACCTTCTGAAGCCTAATTCTGTTAATGGATCACACTCGTTCTCCATCAGACCTTGTTCCCTTGTTGATGAGGAACTATAATCCCCTGTAGAAGGAGAGGCATTCTGATTTCGGGTATTGTCAGCCTTTTTATGCTGGTTTCTTCCCATCATTTTAGGTTTATCTACCTGTCGTTTGTAATTGCCAACTTTCAAATTAGGTCTCTGAGCAGACGTCCAACTTGTTGATTCCCAGCGCCAAAATCCGAGCAACCCACTGCGCCGACCAAAACAGCGGCATCAAGATTCGTGGTGCTTTTCTGTCCGGGAATCTCCGGCCCGGGCCCCCCTCCTAAACTCCCCCTTCAATCAGGCAAACAGGCGAATCTGCCTTCCCAGAGCTCCAAACGTCGACCAAAAGGGGACTCAGTCCCGCCCACTCTGCACCGAGAACCACCGAGCCGAGACACCAGCGAAACTGCCACGCCGGCCACAAGAGTCGCGCTGGCGACCCGCGGGGCTCCTCCACTGGGAATCTCCCGGTCCGTGGGCAACAAAAATTCATCTGTAAATGTGGCGTCCTCTCGTTCTGTGTGCTTTCTCTGGGAGCTACAATCCTGAGCTGCTAGTAGTCAGCCATCTTAGATCTCTCTCCTAATTGTTCTTTTTTCATTTCCTAGTGTCTTTTATTGACTTTGGTATTAATATATTCACTCTAGCTTTCTTTTCATTAATGTTAAAATGGTAAATTTTTTTCCAACCTCTTAACCTGTTGTCTTTTTGTATTTAAAGAGGGCTTTTTTTAGGCAATAGATATTTGTGTCTTAATATTTAACAATCTCTGCCTTTTAATTGTTTAGATCAGTTGCATTTAATTGTATTACTGATGTTTAAAGTTTACCATCTTTGTTAATGGGTTTTTAATTTTTCTGCCTGTTTTTTGTTCCCATTTTCTTTTTTTTCCTGCCTTATTGCAGATTCTCTCTCTCTCTCTCTCTCTCTCTCTCTCTGTGTGTGTGTGTGTGTGTGTGTGTGTGAGAGAGAGAGAGAGAGAGAGATTACATTTTATCTTTTTTGGCTTATTAACTGTAACTGTTACCTTACTGGTGACTCTAGGATTCATGGTATAAATCTTTAATTTATCACAGTCTGTATTAAGTAATACTAAACCACTTTACTTATAAGTACATCACAGCAGTATATACTTCTAGTTATGCTGTCTTGGTCTTTGTACTTTTGTTTTTATACATTTTACTTTGGCATGAATATCTAAGTACAGTATTGTTATTTTACTTTAATCAATTCCCTCTCTCCTTAATGTAAAAAGGCTTCTTCTCAACTTCCTGACCTTTTTTGCTAAGCTATACACATCTGCTTTGTGTTCTAACAGCACACTGTTCTGTTCCTTTTTAATGCAGTTCTCTTTTTAAAAATTGTGATAAAATATAAATAACATAAAATTTGCAGTTATAACCATATTAAAGTGTATAATTCCATGGCATTAATTACAGTCACAGTCTTTTACAACTATTATCATTATCTATTCCCCAAGTTTTTTTACCCTGTACCCCCAAATTGAAGCTTTACCCATTAAACAGTAACTCCCCATTGCCTCCACTCTTAGCCCCTGGTAACCACCATTTTACTTTCTGTTTCAATGAGTTTGCCTAATCAAGGTACCTCATTTAAGTGGAATTATAGAGTACTTGTCATTTTGTGTGTGACTTACTTCACTTAGCATAATTTGCAAGGATCATCCATGTTGCAGTGTGTATCAGAATTTCATTCCTTTTTTATGGTCGAATAATTCTCCATTGTACAGCCATACTGTATTTTGTGTATCAGTGCATAGGTTAATGGACACAGGTTGTTTCTACCTTTTGTCTTTTAATAATGCTGCTATGAACATTTACATACAAAATCTGAGTCCCTAAGCCAGTTTATGTTTACCCACATATTTACCATATTTACTAGAGCTTGTATTTATTCCTTTGTGTAAATCTGTCTGGTATTGCTTTCCTACCCGAAGCTCTTTCTAAACATTCTTTTATAACTTGCGTCTGTTCTTGATGAATTTTTTTCCGATTTTATATGTCCGATAGGATCTTTCTTCCCTCCCCCAAACCCCAAAGATAGTTTTGCTGAGCATCTAGTTTGAGCTTGATTTTTACAAAATTTAAGTACAAGTTGAACATTGCAAATTCAAAAATCCAAAATCTGAAATTCTCCAGAATCCAAAACTTTTTGAGCGCCAGTGTGACACTTAGGGAAATGCTTATTGGAACATTTCAGATGTTGCATTTTCAGATTTGGGATACTTAGGTGGTAAGTATAATGCATCTATTCCAAAATTGAAAAAAAAAATCAGAAGTATGAAATGCTTTTGCTTCCAAGCATTTTAGATAAAGGATACTCAAACCTGTATGTTAAATATGTCACTCCGTTTTCTACCAGCTTGCATCATTTATGACGCAAAATCTGTTATCAGTCTTATCTTTATATCTCAGTACATATTGTCTGTTTTTCTCTGACTTGTTTTAAGAGGTTTTTTTTTTTTTTTTTTTATCATCAGTCTGTATGCTTTGTAGCATTGCAGTGTTTCTGTTGAAAGTAGTGGTGTCGTCCGCACGTTCTCACTCATGGGTGGGTGTTGAACAATGAGGACACATGGACACAGGGAGGGGAGCATCACACACTGGGGTCTTTTGCGGGGAACTCGGGGAGGAACAGCAGGGGGTGGGGAGTTGGGGAGGAATAACATGGGGAGAAAGGCAGCAAACCACATCGCCATTATGTACCTATGCAACAATCTTGCATGTTCTTCACATGTACCCCAAAACCTAAAACGCAATAAAATATATATTTTAAAAAAAAGTAGTGGTGTGTTTGTATATTGTGTGAGGTGTTTTATATAAATGCAAGCTTGTATTGGGAGGAATTTTGTTTGTGTTATTTTGTGTAGACAGTTTGTGTGTGTTGTATGGGGATGTGTTTGTGTGTAGATGTTGCAGGGGGTATTGTGAGGGGATCCTTTTTTGTTGTTTTGTATCTCTGGTATTACAGTGTCCTACCTGGTCAATGTTGTCTTTATGTTTATTGTGATTATTTATATATGGGGATAGACTTTTTATACCAATTAAAAGTTTTTGTTTATCCCATTCTTTCTCTGTTTCTGTTTCCTCTTAAATTTATTGTCTTCTGCTGTTTTGTTTTCTGGCTCCACCTTTTTTCTCCTTAATATTTTAGAATTTATGTCTTCTGATTTTCTTTGAAATTTTAACATGCATATTTAACTTTAAATTTCAGGATTAAAAGTATTTTCCTTCTCCCAACTTAAGGACTTTGTTAGCTTTGATCACTCCCTTCCTGAAATGACATTTTTGTTATTGAAAATATTTAAAGTCTGACTTTTGAAAGCATTTAAAGTCTGACTTCATAGAAATTCAACAGTATATACACTACCACTTTTTTTTTTAACCACTTTTGTTATTGAAGTTATTTAAAGTCTGACTTTTTAGAAATTCAACAATATATGTATTACCACTTTTTCACCACAGTAAATGTCTCATATGTAGTACTTTAAAAAGTTACCTTTGTAGGTACCATATTATGGTGACCACTTGTATGTTAGATTGTGCTTGTAGGAATCAAGTCTTCTGGTGATAAATTACTTTTGTTTTTGTCTATAAATTCTTTATTTTTCTCTAGTTGACAATTTAGGTTAACAGATTTTTTTCATGCACTAAAGAGATAATATTCCTCTCTGTCTTTTACTGTAGCTGTCAAAGCCTGCTAATCTCTTTTATCCTGTTTTATCTCTCAGCCTATTTTCTAGTTCTGTTTGGTTTTTGGTGTTTACAATGATGTTGATTTCTTTTTATGTGTCCTGTTTGGGCTCTTTCAGTTTTCCTGGATCTGTGAAGCCATGTTTTTTATTGGTTCAAGAATATTTACGGCTATTTTCCATTCTCTGTTCCCTCTCTTTCTAGAACTACGTTTAATCTTGTGTGAGATCTTTTCCTTTGGTCATTTATGTATTATTTGATATTTTCAATTTTCTTTTCTTTATTTCTTGTGGTTACATTCTTTGAATGTATCTTTCTGTTCTCTAATTCTCTCCAGCTATATCACATCTGCTCACTCTTTAATCTTTCCATTGAGTTTAATAGTGGTTCTAGCCTCACCTTCATTCTGTTTATATCTGATATTGAGGGATGATGTCCTTGGAGAATTTGCCTATATTTTGAAAGACCAGTGGTGCCTCTTCCTCAGAATGTTGCTATGGCTCAGTGTTCCTTCGGAGCTCTTCATTTATCATGATACATGGAAGTGAGAGTCTCCTTTGCTCTAATTACCATTATTCTTCAGACAATATTGCTAAGTTTTAAAGTAGTAAACAATTTTGAAGGGAAAGTTTTAGAGGCATAAGGATAATAAAAATATTTAGTCCTGTTTCCTGAGAGATTTTCTGATTTAATAGGTTTGAGCCCAAGAATTTGTATTTTTAAAAAGTTTTCAGGTAAAGCTGATGCATCTGGCCTAGGGACTACACTTTGAGATGCACTGGAGTAGATGTCTCGATACTGATTATTTCACCTTTCAGTTAGGGGTGTTTGCAGGCTTGGTGATCATTTTATTAACACTGAATACAAGTGCAATGAAAGTTTCATTTGGCACTTAAGTAGCTTGTTTAAAATGACTGCATTAATGTAATGTTTTATTTTAGTGATCATTCAGGATATGTTCGTCCAGTACCAGTGCCACGCAGTTTAAATAGTGATATTTCCTATTTTGGTGTTGGGGGCAAGCAAGCCGTCTTCTTTGTTGGACAATCAGCCAGAGTAAGTAAAAAAATTTCTTATAAATGAAAGTTGGTCAAAATATTTTCAAGTTGACTCTGTCTGAATGTGTTAACCAGTTTAACTATTAGGAATTTAAAAAGTACTCTTTTTAATATTTAACAGATGATAAGCAAACCTGCAGATTCCCAAGATGTTCATGAGCTTGTGCTTTCTAAAGAAGATTTTGAGAAGAAGGAGAAAAATAAAGAGGCAATATATAGTGGATATATTAGAAACAGAAAGGTACAATACATTTTAACTCATAATTGTAAATTTACTCCTTTGGATAGATGGTAGGACAGAGCTTAACATGAAGGTATGAATTTCTCAAAATGAGTTACTCTTTCCTTTAGTTATGTTAGTAACAAAAATGGGCTTTCTCAAGCCAGAAATCTTCAGACAAGTTGTCTCATAAAGCTTACTAAGTTTTCTGTGTATTGCTCGTAGGATTGTAAACTTTTTTCCCTGGTCTGAATTTGGATTTTAAAATTTTTGTTATATGATAAAATCATAGAGTAGAAAAACAGTAATAGGGTAATGGACTTTCAGAAAATTGGACCTCCAGAGAAATAAATGAGAGATTGCTATTACAAGTTTGCATTCAAATTCCTGGGTTAATAAGACAAAATGTTAACAAATTTGAATCTTGGTGGTGAGTAAATATTTATTGTATATTTCTTTACCTCTTCTCTGTTTGAAACATGATTTTTAATCTAAAATATTTAATATGTAAGTTAGTTTATTTATTATTATTTTAAGAGATGGGTTCTCACTCTGTCCCTCTAGACTAGAGTGTAGTGGTGCTATCACAGTTCACCACAGCCTCTAACTCCTGGACTTAGGCAGTTCTCCAACTTTGGCCTCCCAAAGTGTTGGGATTACAGATAAATATTTTAAAGTGACTTACGGCTGGGCACAGTGGCTCACTCCTATACTGCTAACATTTTGGGAAGCTGAGATGGTAGGATCGCTTGAGCGCAGGAGTTCAAGACCAGCCTGGGTAACATAGGAGACTTCTTTAAAAAATAAAAATAAAAAGCCAAGTGTGTTGGTGTGCACCTGTAGTCCTAGCTACTCAGGAGGCTGAGGTGGGAGGAATCACTTGAGCCCAGCTGCAAGTGAGCTGTGATCATGCCACTGCATTCCAATTTGGGTGATAGAGCAAGATTGTCTCAAAAACAATACAAGATTTTAAAAAAGTAATTTTGAACTTTTAAAAAATTGGTTTTCTGATTCTAAAACAACTTGTAGAAAACTATATAGGAAAGCATAAGGAAAATAAAAATACTCCCAAGTCCTAGAGAAACCTACTGAAACATTTTGGTGAATTTCCTTGAAATTCAGCTTTTTAAAATATGTACTTATAGTTTTGATCCCACATTTAAAAAATTGGTATATTATTTCCCCATCTTATAAAATATTTTGATACAAAACAGTTTTTAACAGCCTTATAACACTTCCTTCAATGAATGTAACATAGTTTCGCTATTTTGTTGAGCATTTGGCTTATATAAAGGATTTTAGAATAATTGTAAAGAAATTGCCATGAATATCTTTGCATAACATCTTTCCTGAATTACAGATTTTTTTTCTTTATTTAGATTGTTAAAATTTTAATAGCTGTGATAATGAATTTGAACTTTTTTTCTTCTTCTTTTTTTTTTTTTTTTTTTTTAAGATGGAGTTTTGCTCTGTTACCCCGGCTAGAGTGCAGTGGCGCCATCTCAGCTCACTGCAACCTGCACCTCCCTGGTTCAAATAGTTTCCCTGCCTCAGCCTCCCGAGTAGCTGGGGTTACAGGTGCATGCCACCATGACTGGCTAATTTTTTTTGTATTTTTAGTAGAGACGGGGTTTTACCACGTTGGCCAGATAGGTCTCAAACTCCTGACCTCAGGCAATCTGCCCACCTCAGCCTCCCAAAGTTCTGGGATTACAGGCGTGAACCACCGCGCCCAGCCTGAATTTGAACTTTTTATATGTTCATGGCTTGTGTTTCAAAACTGCTTGTCAGAAAGGTTAAACCAAGTCACGTACACTTCCAACAACTCTATGGAAGTACTTGTCTGACCATTTAGTTTTCAAAAGAATGAGAAAGGGAAAAAGGACAGCAAAACGTTGACCATTTGATAAGTTAAAAAAACACCTTTTCTTTCATTAGTTGGTAGGTTGGATTTTTTTTTCATTTTATTATCCACTTTTATTTTCTCAATAATAGTCGCTTTGTGCAGGACATTACTTTCTTTTCTTTGTTTCATTTACTTAACAAATTACATATTTCATCTTAGTTTTTCTATCTTAGCCACCACAAAGCCCTATAAAATGTAATGGTAGACCTATTACTTGCCATGATAAAATTGGTGAAAAATAGGAATTGAGAATTTAAGTGGCTTTCAAAATTGTGTGCATATTACAAACCTTGTGTAGAACTGGGCCTCTTGGAGCAACATTTTTCTGCCAGCCTTTTCTGCGTTTTGTGCTTAGTTCTTCCCAGCAAACATTTCATGAGTACCAACAGGTACCAGGTCCTTTTCCTTTTCTGACCAGTCTTTTCCAGCCTATTTTTGTTGAACAACTCTTCTATCTCTGACCTGTGAGCAGTTTTCAGAATGAGGGTGGAGTTGGTGGTTCTTGTTCTATAGTCAACAGTCATTCTTTTTCTATAGATGTGTATTTGCTACTTAAACCAAAAGCTCTCAAATCTGTGTTTCATGTGAAAACTTTTAAAATTGAGACACTGAATCATGCTAGGTTCAGTGAAGGAAACAAACCATCCTAGGCCCTTTACACAGAAAATATTTAATAGAGGGAATTAGATGCTTACTGATTATTGGAAGGGCCAAAGAAATGAGTTATGGCTAAGCCTTCTAGAATGATGCCAAGACTCTCTGAAGTTATCCTGGAGGGATGCTGCAACATTTGCTATAATCATGCAGTTGGAAGACCACCACTGGGTCTGGAATTCAGGAACTCACTGCTGTATCTGTGATCCAAGAGTTGGAATGATCGCAATGCCACGATTGCTCCAATACTGGAACACAGAATTTCTGGCCATAACTAGGGCTGCAGTGGCTTTTTTTTTCTTTTTTAGAATTGAACAATAAATGAATTTATTATTTGGTCAGTGCAAAAGCAATTGTGGTTTTTGCCATTACTTTTTTTTTTTAATACTTTACATTCTGGGGTACATGTGCAGATCGTGCAGGATTGTTACATAGGTATCCCATAGGTATCCACATGCCATGGTGGTTTACTGCATCCATCCCCCCTGTCATCTACATTAGGTATTGTTCCTGATGTTATCCCTTGCCTGTACCCCGACTCCTGCTATCCCTCTCCTAGCTCTCCCACCCCCCAACAGGCCCCGGTGTGTGATGTTCCCCTCCCTGGATCTGTGTTCTCATTGTTCACCCGCTTATGAGTGAGGACATGCAGTGTTTGGTTTTCTGTTCTTGTGTCAGTTTGCTGAGAATGATGGTTTCCAGCTTCATCCATGTCCCTGCAAAAGACATGAACTCATCCTTTTGTTATGGCTGCATAGTATTCCATGGTGTATATGTGCCACATTTTCTTTATCCAGTCTATCATGGATAGGCATTTGGGTTGGATCCAAGTCTTTGCTATTGTAAACAGTGCTGCAATGAGCATATATGTATATGTGTCTTTATAAGAGAACGATTTATAATCCTTTGGGTATATATATATATATATATATATATATATATACCCAAGTAATGGGATTGCTGGGTCAAATGGTACTTCCATTTCTAGATCCTTATGGTTGAACTAATTTACACTCCCACCAACAGTATAAAAATGTCCCTATTTCTCCACATCCTTTCCAGCATCTGTTGTCTCCAGATTTTTTAATGATTACTATTCTAACTGGCATGAGATGGTATCTCAATGTGGTTTTGATTTGCATTTATCTAATGACCAGTGATGATAAGCTTTTTTTCATATGCTGGTTGCCTGCATAAATGTCTTCTTATGAAAAGTGTCTGTTCATGTCCTCTGCTCACTTTTTGTTTGGGCTTTTTTTTCTTGTAAATTTTAGTTCTTTCTAGATTCTGGATATTAGACTTTTGTCACATGAGCAGCTTGCAAAAATTTTGTCCCATTCTGTTGGCTACTGGTTCACTCTAATGATTGTTTCTTTTGCTGTGCAGAAGCTCTTATGTTTAATTAGATCGCATTTGTGTATTTTGACTTTGTTGCCATTGCTTTTGGTGTTTCAGTCATGAAGTCCTTGCCTATGCCTATGTCCTGAATGTCATTGCCTAGGTTTTCTTCTAGGGTTTTTATGGTGTTAGGTATTATGTTTAACTCTTTAATCCATCTGGAGTTAATTTTTGTATAAGGTGTAAGGAAGGGGTCCAGGTTCAGCTTTCTGCACATGGCTAGTCAGTTTTCCCAACATCATTTATTAAACAGTGAATCCTTCCCCTATTGCTTGTTTTTGTCCAGTTTGTCAAACATCAGATGGCTGTAGATGTGTGGCGTTACTTCTGAGGCCTATGTTCTGTTCCATTGGTCTGTATCTCTGTTTTGGTACCAGTACCATGCTGTTTTGATTACTGTAGCCTTGTAGTATAGTTTGAAGTCAGGTAGCATGATGCCTCCAGCTTTGTTCTTTTTGCTTTGGATTGTCTTGGCTATGTGGGCTCTTTTTTGATTCCATATGAAGTTTAAGGTAGTTTTTTCCCAGTTCTGTGAAGAAGGTTAATGGTAGCTTGATGGGGATAGCACTGAATCTATAAATTACTTTGGGCAGGATGGCCATTTTCACAATATTGATTCTTCCAAACCATGAGCATGGAATGTTTTTCCATCTGTTTGTGTCCTCTCTTATTTCCTTGAGCAGTGGTTAGTAGTTCTCCTTGAAGAGGTCCTTCACATCCCTTGCTAGTTGTATTCCTAGGTATTTCATTCACTTTGTAGCATTTGTGAATGGGAGTTCACTCATGATTTGGCTCTCTGTCTGTTATTAATGTATAGGAATGCTTGTGATTTCTGCACATTGATTTTGTATCCTGAGACTTTGCTGAAGTTGCTTGTCATCTTAAAGAGATTTTGGGCTGAGATGATGGGATCTTCTAAATATACAATCATGTCATCTGCAAGTAGAGACTCTCCACTAATTGGAAATTAATCACTCCTCAGCTAATGTAAAAGAATGAACATCATAATAACCAGTCTCTCAGACCACAGTGCAATCACTTAGAACTCAGGATTAAGAAAATCACTCACAACCACAACACTACATGAAAACTGAGCACTTGTTCTTGAATGACTACTGGATAAATAATGAAATGAAGGCAGAAATAAAGATGTTCTTCAAAACCAATGAGAATGAAGACACAACGTACCAGAATCTCTGAGACATTCTTAAAGCAGTGTCTAGAGGGAAATTGATAGCACTAAATGCCTACATGAAAAGTGAGGAAAGATCCAAAATCAACACTCTGTCATCACAATTAAAAGAACTAGTAGAACAAGATAAAAACAAAATCCAAAAGCTAGCAGAAGACAAGAAATAACTAAGATCAGAGCAGAACTGCAGGAGATAGAGACACAAAAACCTCTTCAAAAAATCAATGAATCCAATGATCTGTTTTTTTAAAAAAATCAACAAAATAGATAGACCACTAGCCAGACTAATAAAAGAGAAAAGAGAGAAAAATTGAATAGATGCAATTAAAAATGATACAGGGGACATCACCACCGATTCCACAAAAATACAAACTACCATCAGAAATTACTACAAACACCTCTGTGCACATAAATCAGTAAATCTAGAATAAATGGATAAATTCCTGGACACTTACACTCTCCTGAGATTAAACCAGGAAGAAGTTGAATCCCTGAATAGACCAATAGCAAGGTCTGAAATTGAGGTAGCAATTAATAGCCTACCAACCAAAAAAATTCCAGGACCAGATGAGTTCATAGTCTAATTCTACCAGACATGCAAAGAAGAGCTTGTACCATTCCTTCTGAAACATTCCAAACAATACAAAAAGAGGGAATCCTCCCTAACTCATTTTATGACACCAGCATCATTCTGATACCAAAACCTGGCAGAGACACAACTGAAAAAGAAAATTTCAGACCAAATGTGAAAATCTTCAATAAAATACTGGCAAACCGATTGCAACAGCACATCAAAAAGCTTATCCATCACAATCAACTAGGCTTCATCCCTGGGATATAAGGCTGGTTCAACATACACAAATCTATAAATGTAATCCATCACATATACAGGACCAAAGGTAGACACCACATGATTATCTCAATAGATGCAGAGAAGGCCTTCGACAAAATTCAACAGCCCTTTATGCTAAAAACTCAATAAACTAGGTATTGATAGAACGTATCTCAAAATAATAAAAGCTATTTATGACAAACCCACAGCCAATATCATACTGAATAGGCAAAACCTGGAAGTATTCCCTCTGAAAACAGGCACTAGAGAAGGGTGCCCTCTGTCATCACTCCGATTCAACATAGTATTGGAAGTTCTAGCCAGAACAATCAGGCAAGAAAAAGAAAGAAAGGATATTCAATTAGGAAAAGAGGAAGTCAAATTGTTTGATGTTTTCTTATGACTAGACAGTGCTACTGGGTTTTTAAGAAAAATATTATGAAGCTGAAGTGCTCCTCTCATCACATCAGAGGAATATGGCACGAACATGATTCATAACTTGTGATATTAACTTTGATCGCTTGCTTCAGATAGTTTTGGTTTTGTTTCTAAAGAATAAAATTACACTCTACAATTTTCATATTCTATATATTAAAATGAGTAACTAGGTTTAGTTTACACTCAAGAATAGGAAAATTACACTCTGCTTCTTGAAGGGAGGGCATCAAGTAATTGGTGGGTATATGTTAAAACCAGAGAAGTAACTTTTAAAAATTTCATGGATACATTTTTCAGACATGGAAATATCCTCTTTCTCTTAAAGTTTCACCCACTTATTTTAGCATTTGCCAGTGGATCTTGCCTGTACCAATTATCATGTGATGTTCTAAAGTAATTTTTCTTTTTACCATTTATTCTACTTATTTTTACCATTTCTTCTACCATTTCTTTACAGAATTCTTCTGTAAAAAAAGATTGGTTGCTTAAACCTCATGTAGTTGGGATAGTTATTGAGATATTAGTTAGGATATTAGTAGTTAGTTATGGAGATATTTACTTTTGTAAACATAGAATTACAGGTTTTAATTTTATTATTTTACTAATAATCTCATATTATTTTTATTTATTTTGTTGCTCAAATTGTTTCAGACCATTGGCAGTTCTTTCAGACTGGCTCCTGTATTTTTTCTTTTACTATCTATTTTATAGCACTACAGAATACATTGTGCTCTACTTGTATTTTGCCTGCCATGTTCCTTGGGCACATAGAAGTATAAAAAACTTTTATTTTGAAATATTTGTATGCTTACGGAATATTTACAAAGATAGTATAAAGTTTTGTTTCATTTTGGTTTGGTTTTGGTTTTTATGAGGCAAAATCTCACACTGTCACCTAGGGTGGAGTGCAGTGGCATGACCACAAATCACTGCAGCCTCAACCTCCCAGGCTCAAGTGATCCTCTCACCTTGGCCTCCAGAGAGTTAGGATTATAAGCATGAGCCACTGTGCCCAGTCTAGAGTTTTAATATATCTTTCACTCAGCTTTTCCTAATGGTAACATCTTATGTATCCAGAGTACAAGTATCAAAGCAAAGCAAATAGTTCCTCCATCTTTTCTTATCTTTTATGAACTTGACACTTTTGAAGACTACTGGCAAAGTAGTTAGTTCACAGAACTATTACCCTCAGCTGGGTTTATATGATGTTTTCTCTTCTTCAACTGAAGTTAAGTGTTTTGAGGAAGAATGTTATAGCAGTACTGAGTTGCATTTTTTAAACCTCTTTAAGCCCCAGTTTTCTTATCTATAAAATGAAGTAATATAAATGCCTTCCTCATAGGTGTGTTGTGATAATTAAATGAGGCAGTAAATAAAGTGCTTAGCAGAGGACTTGATGCAGAGTAAGGCTTTGATAAAATGTTAGGCATACAGTCTCCACTGTTATCCTTGTCATTTTTATTACCACTATTATCTTCATTTCCACCATTATTGTGTCAAAAAAATAGGTATTGAACACCCAGCAGTTTGGTCCTCTGGACTCAAGTGTCACACCTTGCCCTCCTCATATTCTTCCTGCACACATTGACTATGGTAATCCATAAACAAACCAAACATATAGTTGATCTATTTGATCAAGTTATATCACTTCTTAAAATCTTTCTCCTATATCAGGTAACTATCCATCACCTACAGAATTAAGTTTAAACTTCTTCATGTAAAACTAAAGTCCTTTATGACCTAGATTTTGCCTGTTTCTTTAGGCTTATCTCCAACTAGTGCTTTGAAAATCTGCTTGCAGGTCCTCACATTAAAGATACTGTGTCCCCTCTTTGTGTCTTAACTCATAGTTTTCTCTGTCTGGCTATTTTTTCACAACATTCCTTAACCAGGAATAAAATTTCAGGTTAAGAAAATAGACTATGATTTATTAACCTGATCACCTATTCTTGCTTTTCAGAAGTTGCTTAGTGTGACTTCAGGCTATTTCAAAATAGGCACCTCAAAAGATCATATTTGGAAAGAATAAGTTTAAAACTATAGTTGAAATTTTAATAGATTCTTTCAATCATTGAATTTCCTTTCTTTTTTTTAAAAAAGTACAGTAAATTATTATTCAAAGACCTGTTTTTGTCCATCTAAGCACAAATTTTCTAATTTTTCTTGACAATATCTGACCATTTTAATGCACTAAGTTCACTTACATGTTAGCCAATGTTTTTAAGAAAAATGAGAAGAGCTTGAAACTTTCTGTGGATACCTATAGAGTCATTAAATTCATCTATCATTTAACAAATTATTAAAGAAATGTGGTCAATGTGGTCAATATGTGTAGGGTTGAGTTGCAATGAAAAATTGACAATAATTGCTTTTTAAAACTTAAACTCCTATTTGCCAATTGCTATGCTAGGTGCTTAACATACATGACCTAATTTAACTCTTACAGTAGCCCTTTAGATGAACTATCAATGTATGCCTGCTGAGCAGCATCTCAAAGAGATTTTCACTTGCCTGGGTTCAGCTAGTTGACGGGGGTCTGGGATTTAGAGCTATATATTCAGGATTTGAAATTCTGTGTTTCTTTTCTGAATTTGTTGTCATGAGGATGCTGGGATGAGGACCAAAGTATGGAATAAGATGATAGCAGACACTCTCACTTGGCCAAGCATCACAATAATTAGAAGTAACTTTTTCAGAATATAGAATTCCAGAGTCCACTGAGATGTGGTGAATCCTCAATGATTTTTAAAGGCATTGGGTGATTTAGATACATCCTGTCCATGGAAAAGGGTTGAGCAATCACCGAAATGACATATTAACAAAAACATCTGAATTATATTGTATAAAATCATTTGTCCTTACAGAGAGAAAAAATACAGCTTAGTAGGAGAATAACTTGGGAATCTTTGTAGAAAGAATAAAATTTAAGGCTAAGAAAATAGGTTATGATTTATTAACCTGACCTCCTAATCTTACTTTTCAGAAGTTACTTTGAATGACTTTTGGCTATTTCAAAATGTGTACCTCAGCAGATTATAATTTACTAGCTCTGAAGTTATTCAAAAGAATTTGCTACAGGCGCTCAAAGGCAATTCCAAAATAGGAGTTTCAGAAATTATGAGTAATGGAGGTTTTGTGTAGCTCCTCAAAGGAAGAGGCCAGGGCTTACTTATATAGGTCTCACACAAGTTTCAAGAGCTTTTTCTATTTTTTAAACAACATATTTAAAATAATCACATAATTTTGTGTTAAAAAATGAGTTTTTATATTGCTCAATTCACAATTTAAAATATGCCCCTATACTGTAAAATGACAATAGATTGGACAGTCAAAAAATAAATTTGGCATTATAATTAAGGGATAATAAACATGTATATATATATATATATCATATAGTATCCCAGGTCTGGGAAAATCTTTACCCTCTAGCCCCACTGCCCATTCTTTACTTGAAAGCCTTTTTAAATATTGTTGCAAAGAGATGAGACAATATGTGATGAGACATATCTAGTGACAAAAATTTAATTTCTTGAGTATCCTTTTCAATCTTAATACAGTCTTGATATAAAGAAATTCCTTCTTTTGAGATGAAATATGCTTTCTTCTTGCCCCTACCCATTGTTCTCCGCTCAGCTTCCTACCACCCTGCCAACCAGATTCTCTTCCTTTGCCACACTCTAACCATCAGAGTTCTGGTGCTTCCAAAAATGACCACCCTTCTTCTTTGGATTAATCATTTCCATTCCTTTAATGTCTTTATTCAAAATGATCTCAAGCCACTTCATTCAGGATGTGCTTCCTTAAAGCAATCTCAGGTTCTGTACATTCCTCTCAAATGTGTGTATCCACAAGCATTTTGAAATTGAAAAATGTTCACTAGATACTTTTTATTATATGATGCCATAGTAATGGAATATGATGTAGTTGAAGGGCTTCTCATCTGTCTAGGGGAGGATGTTTTTGGTTATTTCTCCTTTCATGTTTGTCTCTCTCCATTGGACTATTAGCTCTCTGAAGGGAACAGTTTTTGTTTTTTGTTTTTTGTTTTTTGTTTTTGCCATTACTCTCGTATTCCCCATGCCTAGCAGAGTGCCTGTGCTGTGTACAGTTAGTATTATATAAACATCTGCTAGTTTAACAGATGAATGGATGAATGTTAAGGTCTGCGGCATAATTATGATTTTAATTCAATAATAAGTCACTTTGACTTTCAGCTGGGCTTGGATACACACTGGTTCATGATAGTAAATCTCATAATCTATTTTTTCCAAGAGCTATAAAATCTTTCTAGTATGACTTTTTTTTTCTTCAAAGAAGAAAACACCACATATCAAGAGGATATATCTTGGAGGATGAGGTAATTTTAACTTGTGTTGTAAATAAGTTATTGATATCCTTTTTTCTCTTGAAAATGTTTTTATTGATCTGTCATTTTGGAGTGACATAAAGTATGAGGTGATTTTTTAGCTGATCTGAAATAGCCTTGATGCTATGTTCTCAATATTTTAATCAGTATTATGGATGAGTAAAATTATGAGAGGCTGATCAATATACAAATAGCATGCATATGGAATATGCTGTGAGTACACTGGAATCTTAATCACAATCTCAGCAGGTTGTCAAAATCACGCTGTAATTTCCTCCTTTTTAATCTAATGCCTAGAAAAGATACAAGAATAAGCCATAATTATATAGCCAGACTTGAAAACTCATGGCAGGCCAGAAGCTATGAAGACATCTACAAGATGCGAAGCCGATAGGAAGCTGCATCAGTCAGCTGGGTTTTCACAGTAAGCTCTGAAGACCATTTTAGAAATCATGCAGGGCACCTGTGGGAGAACCTGGAGAACCTGGTCCCATAAAATGGCACACAGTGAAACAAGTGAAAGAGATTTGAGTCCTAGAAAGGGGTTGCTAAAGCTGAAAGGGGAAGCAAATACTATCTTAGGCTGCATTGATTGAGTAAGGGAAGTGATAGTCCTGTTTTCCTACGGATGTATGGAGTTCTATGTTCTCTATCAGGTGTCATTATTTTAAAAACATGTTTAAAAGCTAGTATATCTCAAAGAGAAGCAGCTGAGATGGAGAGAAAATTTTAGATATTCTCATTTGAGAAAGAACTAAGGAGATTGAAATAATGGTTCTGAACTCGGTGTATACTTTGGAATCATTGGAGATTTTTGTTTATTTTTAATACACATATGGACGCCCCTCCTCCTACAGATTCTTACTTCTTGGATCTGGAATGAGTAGAGTATGTGCATTTTAAAAATATTTTTACAGATGGTTCAAATTTACATCTCTTGTTGAGAATCATCAAATTACAAATAGCTTAGAAAATAGTATTAAGTAGGATATAATGATTGTCTACAAACACAAAAATGCAAAATTTCTACTCACTGAATCCCCTGGGAAATCCAATTGATCAATTTCAACCTGGGATCTTTTACAATTTCTAAAATTAATAGCTAACTAGATGTGGGGTAAGGGAAATGGCTTTTGGGTAACTAGTGGCCTGGGGTAAGGTTAGGGTTAGGGTTAGAGTTAGAGTTAGAAGCATTATGAGAATAATGCTCTCTAAGCAATACAGAGAATTTTTCTCTATATTCTATAACTAGTTGCTAAGAATGAACTTTTCTATCCTCTTTTCAATCCCCATTCAGCACCCTTCTTGTGCCTGGGTAGCCCAGGCCCCTGGGGGTGATATGGGTCTGAACAAGGACTCGGAATGGGACTAGACCTTAGATTATGTGTGGTTTACAATTTAGCAAAGATATCACATTCAGTATCTCTTTATTTAGAATTGCTCTATCATTAGTGCCACAGCAGCATCAGTTTTGCAGAGACTTAACTCATTGAGAAGTTAAGTCACTCATGTGTCCTGCAATCTCAGCCCACTCGGTGTTTGAAAGGTAAGATAATTTTCTGCTTTGAAAAAGTATGCAAGATCTCCTTTTTATTAAAAAGTGGTTAAAGTTAGTCACCCACGGCCACAGTTCCTTCACTCTTCTGTCTCTGTCCACTGTACTTTACTCTCCAAATTTGGTAGCTCATGGACAAATGGAAAATTTTTCTGGTTCTGTTTTTAATGATCTGACCTTGAAGATGAGGAAAGGTAAGATAGGGAATTTAAGAATTTTTCTCCTAAATAGTGTTATGATTTTCTTACCTAGGAAAAGGGTGGCAGATATCATATGATGTCTAGCTTAGAATGTGAGTCTATTTGGGCTTAAAACTTACAATGGTTCAAACATAATTTTATTCTAGTATCTCAGACTTGCCTAGAAGATTGTTTCACTTGCTTGAATGTTAACAGAGATTGTCTTCCTAAATAAGCCAACA
Organism: Cacajao melanocephalus; assembly: GCA_963573385.1. Taxonomy (NCBI): domain Eukaryota; kingdom Metazoa; phylum Chordata; class Mammalia; order Primates; family Pitheciidae; genus Cacajao; species Cacajao melanocephalus. The sequence continues at coordinate 18,496 of CAUYLG010063187.1, forward strand.
TAGTCAGACTCAGAGTGGTCTCACAGCCCTGAAAGAAAGGAACCAGTAAGATCAGATAGGTCTACTTCTGATAGGTAGAGTGCAGGCAATGTTGGGAGAGGATGGAGTGGTGATTAGGACGTGGAATGGATGCTTCACATTTGTGTCTTCAGAAGGTAATCTGGGATTCAAATATACCCTGCCTAGAAGAAAAACACATAGCTAAAAATAAAGGCTCAGTGCAGACAACTAGTTGGCCAAAGCATGTTTTATGTCCTCTCAGTCAACAGGCCCATCTATCGTAAGGAAGAAGAAATCCCTGAGCACATACTTTAGGACCAAGGAGATGAGAACAGACAATTAAGTATCTGGTTACTTTTATCTTTTCCATTTTTGTCTGCAGCAGAAAAATAGGCTCTTCTCCACTGCTCCCCTCCTTTATCTTGGCATTGGCATAAAAGATTTTTATAATACATGACTTAGTTCCTCAGTCTGTAAAACTAACCTCCTGTTACTTTTAAGAAAAGTACCAATAGCAGTTTTTTCCTCAACTCAAGATGAATTTAATGGGACTCTCAAAGTCCTGTTTGTATTTTAAGCCTCTCATTACAAAAAACAAAAAAACAAAAAAACCTAAACCTCTTAACCTTTATGAAAGAAATTTCAGACATGGCGGATGCAGATGAAACTATTTTGGAACACATACCTGTCTCAGGGCTCCTACATTTTATATCAAGAGATGAAAACACTCTCAAGTCCGGATGATGCCACTAAGAGCAGACTTCGTATTAAAATCCCCATCACTACTGAGCTTTTCCCAGCTGTAACTCCTCTATGCACAAAGGGGCCCTTTAAAAGGAGTTAATGACTTTGATTTTGTATCACCAGCTCCACTTATTTATTGACATTTTTACCCTGAAAAATCTATTTCATCACTTCTAAATGATTGACAGAGCACTTTCCTATCAGTAAGGTCATAATGCACAGTTATTTCATGCTCAGGCCTTGGAGTAATAGGAACCTAGGTTTGAATTCCAACTACTGCATTAATTAGGATGAACTAGAGCAAGCTACTTAAGCATTCTGATTCTCAGATTCCTTACCATAGAAAGGAAATGATGTTCAACCTTGAAGCGAAGAGACAGAGTATCTATTAAGTGCTTGCTGTAGAGTAAGCAGCAAGTTAATGATGGCTCATATTTTGATGGTCACCTAACTTAGTAACAGAACAATCTTCTTTTCTTTTTTTCATCAGTTAAGCCAAGGCATTAAAAGTCATAGCAATGATAATTATAAAAGTTATTGATGGCCAGGCATAGTGGCTCATGCCTGTACTCCCAGCACTTTGGGAGGCTGAAGCAGGTGGATCACAAGGTCAGGAGTTCAAGACCAGTCTGGCCAATATGGTGAAACCCTGTCTCTACTAAAAATACAAAAATTAGCTGGGCATGGTGGTGAGCACTTGTAGTCTCAGCTACTCAGAAGACTGATGTAAAATTGCTTGAACCCAAAGGGCAGTTGTGTGAGCCGAGATCACACCACTATACTCTAGCCTGGGTGACAGAGAAAGACTGTCTTAAAAAAAAAAGAAAAGAAAAAAAAAGTTATTGATAATGTCAATGTCAACTAAGAAGAGATGAAAAGTCAGACTGCAAAGCAGTAAGACAAGGTCTTTATTGGGGTCTAAGAAATTGCAATTTGAGAGACACAGATTTAGCTGGAAGCCAAATTGTGTTTTGAAGAGGGAAGAGTGTATTTTTTTACAATGAAAGCTCAGGGTAATTACACAAGTTGTATTGAAAGAATTATCACTGGTGGAGTAGCTGTTTTAGCATGAGTCCATAGTTCATTGGTTGTTGTCGTTGAGGAGCTGCAATGCTAGAGAAATTCTGCTGTTTCCAGGATGTTGTGGTCTGGTGGTTTGGCCCAGTTTAAAAGTTCCAGGCAAGTTTATATAATAGGTTTCTGGGTGGTTGTTGTTGTTGTTGTTTTGCATGATTGCACGTCTTGCAGATATTCCTTAGAATGGCTTCTTGACTCCATTTTAGAGCTCTGAACTTGAGTGATGACATTTTGTATATCACATTTCACAATAGTAATTGTAATTTAATTTTACTTTTACTAAAGAGATAAATTTTGTGCATCATCTGGCATATAATAAATATTCTTATCCCTGTGTTTCTGAGGGGGAGAGCAAAGCTGAAAATTAAAGCTAAATATTCTAAGTATAATTTATACTAACCCCCACTGCCTCATCCAAAATAAATCTTCTACTCTGTTTTTGAATTTCAGTTTTTCCTTTCTCTTTTCTTGATTAATGAGTGCCATAAAGATCCAACTTTGAGATAGTAGTGGAAAAGATAACTTCATGGGGATGGTATTACCTGGAAACACATTTTGTTTATAGCAGTCACTTTATCCCAGGGCATTCTAGATAGAATGAGGGCCGTCTCAAGCCACTGGCTTTTCAGGTATTCATTAATTCTGAAGAAAGTTCAGGTTGGGGTCATTACTGCTTAATTACAGTTTGTGATTACTGGCACATTCTTCAGTGACCTTATTCTGTGTGTTGGCCTATTTGTTCACAAGGGAATCCATGCAGCTGGAAATTTTGGCTGACTAGAAAGTTTAAATGGAGATTTTTTGGCTTGAATTGAAGGCTGTTCTTGCTGAAATATCAACACATTTTTCTCCCATCTGGATATAGTTAATCATGATGCTTTCTTTTACATACTTTTTAAAAATAAGTTCTGCTTTTGAGGTGTGCTCGAACTTATCAAAATGCTGTTTTAAAGCAGAGCTTCAAGCGGAATTACCAAGTCTGACCCACAAACTCTAAGTGACAGATGAAAGAAGTTCACAGACACAGGTGTTTTACCTGTGAGAGAATGGCTAGGGCACCCCATGGCTTACAGACCCCAGAGAGGAAGGCCAGCTGTGCAGCCCTGATATGCCAGAGATGCTTGTATTTATTTTAGAACAGATTTAATGACAAAGGTCTCAAGCAAACAGCATTTGTGGGTAATTAACATTGCCAGCTCCCTGAGTAGAGGGCAGTCACACACGTGAATGATCAAAGGTTGGTTTTAGGACAACGTGAGTAAACAAGCTATTTAGATAAATTCCTCTACATTCCCTTGTTATCTGCCCTCTGCCATGATGTAAGAACAGCTGCCTTCAGCTCATTCTTTCTGGAAGCTTTTGAAAAACCTCCTGGCCTTCCAAGAAGGTTTGCATCTTTCTCATATTTTTTCTCACCACCCTGGCCAATCTCTTACACAGAAGTGCTCCTCTATCATTATTTACTCTTTTTGGGCATAACAGGGGAGATTTTCTTATGAACACTTCAGATCTTCAAACCTGTAATCTAGGCAACATTTCAGACTATGAAGAAATTGTAGGAAATTTAAATTTCATGAACAATCTAAGAATAATATTGTTCTACAGTCACAAAAAAGGAGGTCTGATCTAGTAGCAAAGATAACTTGGCTAGAAAATGGTAAATCCGGCTGGATTCTGTGCTGAATTGCAACTGATTCCTTAGCAAAATAGTTCTACATCCTTATTCACACATTATTCATGCCACAGATACTTATTGAGTGCATCCTTTGAGCTACACATTGGGGAAGATATTGTGAATACCAAACTCTGTGAAACTGGGATAGTGCTTTCTCTTTCATGATCTTATCTATGATACCTTCACAGTGTGTGACAATGACAATACATAAAAAAATGAGTGTGGCTGGGCTCCAATGAAATTGTGTTTGTGGACAACAAAATTTGAATATCATATAATATTTTGAATGTTATAAAATTTTTATGTTGAGTTTTTTCAACTATATAAAAATGTGAAAACTATTCTTAGCTTGTGGACTGTACACAGATAGCAGCTGGATATGACCTATGGGCTGTAGTTTAGCAACCCATGATGGATACCATAAACAAAATAAACAGTGGTGTGATCACTGTTAGTAATAGATCTTCTGGGTTTTATGGTAGCATATGGAACTCTTGAGTGGGTATTGCTTAAGGAAATGATAACTCCTGTGCTGGTACCACAAAAAGAGAAAAGAGGATCCTGTTAAAGCCAAAGAGAAGAGTATGTACAAGAGCCCAGAGGCAAGAGAATAAAGTATAACCAGAGTATAAGATGGGAAATAGTGAGAAATGTGCAGTCTATAGAGGTAAGCAGGAGCCATATTATGAATAGCTTTGTATGTCATATAAAGGATTTTGGATCTGTTGGAAGCCTTTGGAAGGTGTTAAGTAGTAAGCAAGTATAAGATTAAATTTGCAGTTTAAAATATCCCAATGGATGCACATGGAGAATGAAATAGACATAACTGTGTTCAATATAATTTTACTTACAAAAACAAGTGGCAGGTCAGATTGGGCCTGTGGGTTATATTTTGCTAAACCCTACTCAAGAGCCTGACAACCTGATTACAGTCTTATTTCCTAACTTACCAATTTGTTTTTGTGTTTTTCTGTTTGTTTATTTTGGCAAATTACTAAAATTCTTTAGTCTCCTGTTCTGGTGAACTCTTCTTTTCCTTCAAAGAAAAGTTTAATGGAAGTCCATAAATCTAAAGGAAGATTGGAAAAACTTAAAACTTTTGTTTACTATGTTTAAAGAAAGCAGTAGCTCTGGGTAAATATCAGACTACAGCTATTTTGTTTCATTTCATTTTATTCAATGCTATTACCACCTTCTGTCCTTCTGTAGGATAATTTGCCCCATTACTAGTTTTGATATTTCCTTTTTTAAATGTCTGGGTCCTGTTTCTTAGCTCATGCTATTGAGGTTCCTGTGTGACACTGACCACATTCAATTGAGTTGTAAGATGATCAGCTAGTTAACTTGAAATCCAGGCTTAGTTTTTTAATTTCAGTAACTTCACATCAAGTAGAGAAGAAGGAGGGATGAAGAGAGACTGGTTAATGGATAAAAAATATACACTTAGAAGAAATAAGACCTAGTGTTCAATCGATCATCAAAGTGACTTAATTAACATTAATCAATTGTACATTTCAAAATAGCTAGTGTAAAGAAAAGATAAATATTTAAGGTGGTGGACATCCCAGTTACCCTAACTTGATTATATGAGTGTATACAATTATCACATCTATACCCAAAAATGCACATCTAATATGTACCAATGAAAAAAAAATTCAGGTAGAGAATGGCAAGAACTGTTTGCCAGATTATTTAATTTTAGAGACATTTTGCTAATTTTAATACAAAAAATAACAATTTTTCAAGTGGTGAGATCCCAAAGACTATAAAGTTCAAATATATAGGAGAAGCAAAGTGACATAAGATGACAGGCTCACATTAAAGCACTAATAAAGATGATTATGAGAGGACTCTATAGAAGTAAAGGCTTCTTATTTATCAGAGGATTTAGCACAGAAGTCCCAGGTTGAAAGTTTTGGCTATAGGAATAGATATTAGAAGTTTGAAAAGTCATGAACTTATTATTGATGTCATGAAAAATTTGTGTAATTATTATTTTTTATTTTAGAAAAAAAAATCCAAGAGATCTCTACAAAGTACATTAGTATGTGTAAAGTGTAGCAAAAAGATTCCTGAACTGGAGTTGATAAGACCAGGGTTACAGTCTGCCACTCACTAGCAGCTGTTTGTCTTTGAGCAGGTGATATGATGCCCTTTGAAATATGAAGAAAGGGGGTATTACTGTATTACTGTCTTGCCTCAAAGTTTGCTCCCTACCTCTGCCACCTCATCATTCCAGAGCAGATACCGAATGTCAGTAAGGGTAATTTTCCCAAACATTAGTCAATATGCATACTTAAAACATTAGTACTATTTATAATACTAATATAACAATTAAACAATATTATATTAGTATAGTTATGCTAAAAATTATTCATATGTTAATCACTCAAAATATTTTAAATAAATCATATGTTGATTGAAAGGCTTATAGTGTATAGATGAAATTCTTCCAAAATGTATCTGTAGTTTTTAATCTCAATCAAGGTCCTAGCAACTAAGTTATTTTTCCATTTGTGGTACCAAGAAATAAGGTTTGTAAAAGTCTTATTCATTATAGTGAAAACTACCCAAATGTCCAACCATAATAGAATGATAATTAAATATTAGTATGTACCAGTATAATAGAGCAGTGAGAATTTTTAAAACTCTAACTCATTATGCAATTAAATGGATAGTTCTCAAAAATTTAATGCTGAACCAAAAAAGCAGAGATAAAAGAATACATAGTTTATGATTCCATTGATATAAATTTTTAAATGGGGCAAAATATTTTTTGCAGCACTAAGATTCTAGATGGGCATTACTTTTGAGGGCAGATGGTAAGAGGTAGTCACGGATGAGTTTCTGTAGTGTTGATGATTTTTAAATTTCTAGATTTAGATGCTGACAAAATGGGTATGTGTACTTCATGAAAATGCATTAAGCTGCACACTTGGAATTGTTGTACTTACTATATTTATGTTTTATTCCAATATTTAAAAAATTTATATGCAATATTCTCTATTAAATTTGGAAACCATGAACAATATTCATGAAAGCAGAGATTAAAAAGAAACACATCTCTATGTGGGCAGAGAATAGTAAAACTTTTCAAAAAATGTGAAAAAAATATTCTGCCATCAGTCAAGATGAGGAAATTGTGACTGGATTTACCCTTCTGCCTAAAACAGCTGAAAACCTAAACAAAATCTATGAAACAGAAATTTTTTAGAGATTGGACGTTAGGCAGCATGAGACAGTTATACCTGAGAAAGGAAAAGCAAAGCGAACACTATGATTGCAGCAGGTAACTGCCTAGAGTGTTTCCCAGCTGCAGCATGAAGAGAAAATCCCAGGCAGAGCCTGGTAGTCCCCAAGTTAAGGAGACAGAGTTGGGTATCCTCAGAAACTAAGATATAAAGTATATAAAGAATACCCAAAATAAATTTCTAAAGATGAAAACTACAATGTTTAATATAAAAAAATGCATTGGATGAGGTTAACAGCATATTAGACAATTCAGAAGAAAGATTAATGACTTGAAGATATATAAATAGAAACTATAATAAACAATATTAAAAGACTGAAAAAATATGAGTAGTACATCAGTGAGATATGTGACAACTTTAATTGGCCAAATATCCATCAAATTGGAGTTCCCAAAAGAGAGGAGAGAGAAAAAATAGTGATAGCACAGGCCATGCTCTAACTGAATGAGAATACCTGAAGGTGGCATCTGGAGATCAAGAGTTGGACAAGAATGGTATATGAGAACAGGATAAATAAATGGCGTAGCCCAGTGATGGAGGCTTTCCAAACCAGGACATATGTTGTTGACCAAAATGGAAGTGAAATCTGACAATGGTAGGTTTTGGGAAGGAGCAGAACCTGTGACATGAAGGAGAAAGCCAAAGTTATGGGAATTTACATGAAGTCAGTCTTTTGTGAGACTTCTCGAGGAGACAGCAGAGCATTGATCTGATTAGTAGTTAAGAGGTGATTATTTTTGGTCCCATATGAAGTTTAAGGTTTTTTTTCCAATTCTGTGAAGAAAGTCAGTGGTAGCTTGATGGGGATAGTGTTGAATCTATAAATTACTTTGGGCAGTATGTCCATTTTCATGATGTTGATTCCTCTTGACAATGAGCATGGAATGTTTTTCCATCTGTTTGTGTCCTCTCTTATTTCCTTGAGCAGTGGTTTGTAGTTCTCCTTGAAGAGGTCCTTCATGTCCCTTGTTAGTTGTATTCTTAGGTATTTCATTCACTTGGTAGCAATTGTGAATGGGAGTTTACTCATGATTTGTCTCTCTTTTTGTCTGTTATGGGTGTATAGGAATGCTTGTGATTTTTGCACATTGATTTTTGCACATTAATTTTGTATCCTGAGACTTTGCTGAAGTTAATGGTTAGCTTAAGGAGATTTTGGGCTGAGATGATGGGGTATTCTAAATATACAATCATGTCATCTGCAAATAGAGACAATTTGACTTCCTCCTTTCTTAACTCAATACCCTTTATTTCTTTTTATTGCCTGATTGCTTTGCCTAGAACTTCAAATACGGTATTGAATAGTGGTGAGAGGGGACATCCTTGTTTAGTGCCAGATTTCAAAGGGAATGCTTCCAGTTTTTGCCCATTCAGTATGATATTGGCTGTGGGTTTGTCATAAATAGCTTTTATTATTTTGAGATATGTTTCGTTGATACCTAGTTTATTGAGAGTTTTTAGCATAAAGGGCTGTTGAATTTTGTCAAAGGCCTTCTCTGCATCTATTGAGATAATCATGTGGTTTTTGTCTTTGGTTCTGTTTCTGTGCTGAATTATGTTCACAGACTTGTGTATGTTGAACCAGCCTTGCATCCCCAGGATGAAGCCTACTTGATTGTGATGGATAAGTTTTTGATGTGCTGTTGCAATTGGTTTGCCAGTATTTTACTGAGATTTTTGCATCTATGTTCATCATGGATATTGGCCTGAAGTTTTCTTTCCTTGTTGAGTCTCTGCCAGGTTTTGGTAGCAGGATGATGTTGGTTTCATAAAATGATTTGGGGAGGATTCCCTCTTTTTGGATTGTTTGGAATAGTTTCAGAAGGAATGGTAACAGCTCCTTTTTGTACCTCTTGTAGAATTTGGTTGTGAACCCATCTGGACCTGGACTTTTTTTGGGTTGTAGGCTATTAATTGCTGCCTCAACTTCAGACCTTGTTATTTGTCTATTCAGGGATTCACCTTCTTTCTGGTTTAGTCTTGGGAGGGTGTAGGTGTCCAGGAATTTATTCATTTCTTCTTGATTTACTGTTTTACGTGCATAGAGGTATTTGTAGTAATCTCTAATGGTAGTTTGTATTTCCATGGAATTGGTGGTTATATCCTTGTTATCATTTTTTATTGCATCTATTCTATTCTTCTCTCTGTTCTTTTTTATTAGTCTGGCTGGTGGTCTATCTTTTTCTTGATCTTTTCAAAAAAACCAGCTCCTGGATTTATTAATTTTTTGAAGTTTCTTTGTGTCTCCATCTCCTTCAGTTCTGCTCTGATCTTAGTTATTTCTTGTCTTCTGCTAGATTTTGAGTTTGTTTGATCTTGCTCCACTAGTTCTTTTCATGGTGACATTAGGGTGTCGATTTTAGGTCTTTCCTCGCTTCTCATGTGGGCATTTAGTGCTATAAATTTCCCTCTAGACATTGCTTTAAAAGTGTCCCAGAGATTCTGGTATGTTGTGTTTTCATTCTAATTAGTTTTGAAGAACATCTTTATTTCTGCCTTCATTTCATTATTTATCAGTAATCATTCAGGAACATGTCGTTCAGTTTCCATGTAGGTGTGTGGTTTTGAGTGAGTTTCTTAATCCTGAGTTCTAATTTGATTGTGGTCTGAGAGACTGGTCGTTATGATTTCTGTTCTTTTGCATTTGCTGATGAGTGATTAACTTCCAATTGTGTGGTCAGTTTTAGAGTATGGGTGATGTGGTGCTGAGATGAATGTATGTTCTGTGGATTTGGGGTGGAGAGTTCTGTAGATGTCTATTAGGTCTGCTTGGTCCAGATCTGAGTTCAAGTCCTGGATTTCCTTGTTAATTTTCTGTCTTGTTGATCTGTGTAATATTGACAGTGGAGTGTTAAAGTCTCCCAATATTAATGAGTGGGAGTCTAAGTCTCTCTGTAGGTCATTAAGAACTTGCTTTTTGTATCTGGGTGCTCCTATATTGGGTGCATGTATAATTTGGATGGTTAGCTCTTCTTGTTGCATTCATTTCTTTACCATTATGTAATGCCCTCCTTTGACTCTTTTGATCTTTGTTGGTTTAGAGCCTGTTTTATCAGAGACTAGGATTGCAATCCCTGCTTTTTTTTTTTTTTTGCTCTCCATTTGCTTGGCAAATCTTCCTCCATCGCTTTATTTTGAGCCTATGTGTGTCATTGCACGTGAGATGAGTCTCCTGAATACAGCACACCGATGGGTCTTGAATCTTTATCCAATTTGCCAGTCTGTGTCTTTTAATTGGGGCATTTAACCCATTTACATTTAAGGTTAATATTGTTATGTGTGAATTTGATCCTGCCATTTGGATGCTAGCTGGTTGTCTTGCCCATTAGCTGATGCAGTTTCTTCATAGGGTCGATGGCCTTTACCATTTAGGGAGCCCACATAGACAAGAGAATCCTAAGCAAAAAGAACAAAGCTGGAGGCATCACCCTACCTGACTTCAAACTATACTGCAGAGCTATCATAATCAAAACAGCATAGTACTTGTATCAAAACAGAGATATAGATCAATGGAACAGAACAGAAGCCTCAGAAATAATGCCACACATCTACAACTATCTGATCTTTGACAAACCTGACAAAAACAAGCAATGAGGAAAGTATTCCCTATTTAATAAATGGTGTTGGGAAAACTGGCTAGCCATATGCAGAGAGCTGAAACTGGATCCCTTTCTTACACCTTATACAAAAGTTAACTCCAGACAGATTAAAGATTTAAACATAAGACCTAACACCTAGAAGA
>CAUYLG010063195.1:0-34669 GCA_963573385.1 Cacajao melanocephalus
ATGATTTACGGGACCCCCTAAATGTCTAAATCCCTTCACACCCACCCCCGCCACATGCCCTTACCGGGAAGAAAGGTATAAAAGGTATTGACACCCTCCCTCTGGGGCCACAGGTTGGAGAGACGTGAGTCCTATGTGGTCGCCGGCAATAAAGACCCTGCAATTTGGCCTACTTTTGTCTTGGTGTTAACTTTCTATGCTCGGTTCAGTACAGTCAGTTTAATTTGCATTTTCCAGATTACTAGAGCAGTGGAGTAGATATTATTATCTATTATAGATCATTTGAATTTCTTTTGGGAATATCTAGTCACACCTAGTCTAATCCATTTTTCTGTTGGGTTGTTAATCTTCTGCTTCTTCTTATTGGTTTGTAAGAGTCCTTTTCAGATACTAGAGACCCATCTTTTTTAGATATACATGTTGCAGTAATCTTTTTATCCCCCTTTCTGTCACTTGTATTATAACGCTGTTTAAAATGCTTTTCACCAGCCTGGGCAACATGGTGAAACCCTGTCTCTCCAAAAAAATGGACAAAGTGAGCCAGATGTGGTGGCATGTGCCTGTAGTCCCAGCTACTTCAGAGGCTGAGGTGAGAGGATCACCTGAACCCAGGAGATCAAGGCTGCAGTGAGCTGTGATTAGGCCACTGCACCCCAGCCTGGGTGACAGAGTGAGACTTTGTCTCAAAAAAAAGTTTTTTAGATGGGAGTTTTAAACATTTTAATAGTCAATTTAATCAGAATTGTCCATTTTGACTTCTGCTTTTTCATAATTTTATTGCTAAAATTGTATCATTAGCATGAAAACTATATTTTTTTCAGATAATTTTGTTGTTGTTGTTGTTTTTGAACCAAGGTCTCACTCTGTCACCCAAGCTGGACTGCAGTGGTGCACTTCTTTTCTTTTTTTTTTTTTTCCAGACAGAGTCTCACTCTGTCGCTCAGGCTGGAGTGCAATGGTGTGGTGTTGGCTCACTGCAACCTCCGCCTCCCGGGTCCAAGTGATTCTCCTGCCTCAGCCTCCTGAGTAGCTGGGATTACAGCCACCTGCCACCATGCTGGGCTAATTTTTTGTATTTTTAGTAGAGACGGGGTTTCACCCTATTGGCTAGGGTGTTCTTGAACTCCTGACCTCGTGATCTGCCCGCCTCGGCCTCCCAAAGTGCTGTGATTATAGGCGTGAGCCACCGCACCTTGTGGTGCACTTGTTTCCATGTGGCACTTATTTTCCTGCATCTTGTTTTATTTCCTTTAACTTTGTGATTTTTGCTCACTGAAACCTCCACATGCCAGGCTCAAACAATCCTCCTGCCTCAGCCTCCCAAATAGCTGGGACTACAACATGCATGCACCACCATGCCTGGCTAGTTTTTGTGTTTTCTGTAGAGCAGAGTTTTGTCATGTTGCCCAGGCTGGTCTCGGACTCCTGGACTCAAGTGATCCACCTACCTCAGCCTCCCAGAGTGCTGGGATTATAAGCATGAACCACTGTCCTTGGCCTTTAAAAAAATTTTTTTTGGCTGGGCTCAGTGGCCCAGCACTTTGGGAGGCCAAGGTGGGTGGATCATGAGGTCAGAAGATCGAGACCATCCTTGCTGACACGGTGAAACCCTGTCTCTACCAAAAATACAAAAAATTAGCCAGGCGTGGTGGCACTCACCTGTTACCCCAGCTACTCGGGACGTTGAGGCAGCAGAGTCGCTTGAACTTGGGAGGCGGAGGTTGCAGTGAACTAAGATCGTGCCACTGCACTCCAGCCTGGACAACAGAGCGAGACTCTGTCTCAAAAAAAAAATTTTTTTTTAATTATGGAAATGTTTCATGAATTTGCATGTCAACCTTGCACAGGGGCCATGCTAATCTCTGTATCATTCCAGTTGTAGTGTATGTGCTGCCGAAGTGAGCACTAGATAATTTTGAACTTGGTTGGTGTTTTGTTTTTACAACTTTAGGTCTTTAATTGCCCTGGAGTTTATTTTTTGCCTATTCCTTTTCTGTCTCCTGAGACTGCAGAGCCACATTATGTGATTCTTCACCATCTTTGGGACTCTATGTTTCTCATCTCCTCCCTCAAGTCTTTTTATTGAAAAGGAGAGAACGATAATATAGAAGGCTCCAGGCTTAGAAGAGAAGCTCTTTGAAGGCCTTTAAAGAAGCAAGTGGGATATTAAAAAAAAAAAAAAAAAAAAAAAAGCAGCAGCAGCAACTGGGAAAGAAGAGGTAAAGAGAATGCTATATGCTTTTTTTCCCCTCGTTTTTCCAGAAGATTGTGAAACTGAAGCAGAGTTACACGTAAGTTGTTTGTGAATCTAAGGTTAGAACCCAGGTCTCCTGACCATCAAACTGAAAGGTATCACAAGAGTCCACCTGAAATCAATTTGTGAGAGATGACTTGAAGAGATTAGTAGCTCCAGAGGAGGAGCTGTATTCTAAACTTACAAGAAGTCGCCTTTTTTTTTTTTTTTTTTTGAGAGACAGAGCACAGGTGTGCACCACCATGCCCAGCTAATTTTTTTATTTTTAGTAGAGATGCTGTTTCGCCATGTTGCCCAGGCTGGTCTCAAACTCCGGGACTCAAGGAATCCGTCTTCCTCAGCCTCCAAAGTGTTAGGATTACAGGTGTGAGCCACCGTGCACAGCCAAGAAGTAGCCTTTGATTTTTGTAATTGCAGCCATCAAAAAACATCATCAAAAAGCTTTTTTCAGGCTGGGTGCAGTGGCCCACACCTGTAATCCCAGCCCTTTGGGAGGCCAAGGGGGGCAGATCACCTGAGGTCAGGAGTTTAAGACCAGCCTGGCCAACATGGTGTAAACCCCCGTCTCTACTAAAAATACAAAAATCAGCTGGGCATGGTGGCATGCACCTGTAATCCCAGCTACTCAGGAGGCTGAGGCAGGAGAATCGCTTGAACCCGGGAGGTGGAGGTTGCAGTGAGCCGAGATCATACCACTGCACTCTGTCCTTGGTGACAGAGTGAAAACCTGTTTCAAAAAAAAAAAATCAAAACTTTTTTATCAGTGATTGCTTACAATGGGCAATTCAGGTAGAACCTGAACTAAATTTAGAATGTATTATGTTTGTCTATAGACAAATAGAGTCGAAGAATTTATACTCTATGTAAACTAATAAAACAGATAAGTAAAGGACAAACCATATAATAATAAAAAAGGTAGAGCAATCTAGAACTACTGTAGATAGTAAAGAATTGACATCAAACACATCAAAGTCAGTGCAATTCAAGGATAAAGACATCAGTGGGTAATGAGCAGTGCTTAGTAATATTGGTTGTAGGGGTTCCAAGTTCAGGGAAACTGTCATCAATCAGGGAGAGTGGGCCTCTTCTGACTTCTCTCACCCTCTTCCATCCTCCACACATGTGCCCCACTCCAAGCTTTTTCTCCTCCAAGCAACGTAAGCCTTGTTAAGGCTTGAAATCAGAGGAGTTTTTATTTTGTGTTAGTACTTAGCTCTCAATAAATGGACCTTTACCCAGCATCAGCAAGAACCACCCCCTCAGGAGCCACTTTGTGCTGCCTGGCACGTCCACAGCAATTAGAGCAAAAGGACAGAGTTAAGGAAGCTCTTTGAGGAAAATTTTCCCCACCCAGGTTTGGCAGGGTCACCTGGGAGCCCTCTCATCAGTATTGGTATTCGCTGTGGTACATGGCTCATTGTTCCACTAGCACCTTTTACTGAGCTTCCTCTGTGTTCAATTCCTATAGAAGAAAGGAAGCCCTTGCCTCAGAGTGTTCTCAATTTAAATATATTTGCACATTCAGCAAGACTCATAAGTGTTGTGCCTAGCTGAATTAATATTAGAAAGACCTCTAGGATTTTGCAGTTTGATATTACTGTCGAAAACATTGTTTCAATGTAGAAAAAAAGTTTAACATGTTTCATACATATGCCTTAAGACTTGTACATGGACTGGGTGCAGTAGCTCATGCCTATAATCTCAGCACTTTGGGAGGCCAAGGTGGGCGGATCATTTGAGGTATGGAGTTTGAGACTAGCCGGACCAACATGGTGAAACCCCATCTCTATCAAAAATATAAAAGCCGGGCATGGTGGTGTATACCTGTAATCCCAGCTGCTCAGGGGGCTGAGGCAGGAGAATTGCTTAAACCCAGTAGGCAGAGGTTGCAGTGAGCCGAGATGGCGTCACTGCACGCCAGGCTGGGCGACAGAGTGAGACTCCGTCTCAAAAAAAAACAACAAAAAAGCAAAAGTTGGGCTGGGTGCGGTGGCTCATGCCTGTAATCCCAACACTTTGGGAGGCCAAGGTGGGCAAATCACCTGAGGTCAGGTGTTCGATACCAGCCTGACCAACATGGGGAAACCCCCGTCTCTACTAAAAATACAAAATTAGCCAGGCATGTTGGCACATACCTGTAATCCCAGCTACTCAGGATGCTGAGGCAGGGGTATCACTTGAATCCGGGAGGCGGAGATTGCGGTGAGCCAAGATTGGGCCATTGCATTCCAGCCAGGGCAACAAGAGTGAAACTCTGTCTAAAAAAAAAAAAAAAAAAAGGAAAAGTCACTGAGCGAGGTCTTTAACCATCTCTTGTGAAATAGTCCTATCTCCCATCTATAGCTCTTGCTGCTCCATTTCCTGCTTTTAAAATTTATTTTTGAATAAATTTTTTTTTTGAGACAGAGTCTGGCTTTGTCACCAGGCTGGAGTGCAGTGGCACGATCTCGGCTCACTGCAACCTCTGCCTCCCTGGTTCAAGCAATTCTCTTGCCTCAGTCTCCCAAGTAGCTGGGACTACCACCACGCCCAGCTAATTTTTATATTTTAGTAGAGACAGGGTTTCACTGTGTTTGCCAGGATGGTCTCCATCTCTTGACCTCGTGATCTGCTCACCTCGGCCTCCCAAAGTGCTGGGATTACAGGCGTGAGCCACCGCGCCTGGCCTATTTTTGAATAAAATTTAATTATGTGTACTTATTGATGTATATTTATTGACTGGTTATTATCTGTCTGCGCCACAGAATATAGGTTTTCAGAGAACAGAAACTTTTTATGTCTTTATAATTGCTATATCCCACTGCCCAGAATCAGTGCCTGGAACATAGTAGATCCTTTACAAATAGTGCATTTTTTAAATGAATGAAACTAAATTAAATGAACATATGTGTTGTGTATCCTTACCACATTTGTTGGTATATGAGAAAATTAAACAGAAGAGACTAACAGCAAGATAAGTAGTGTCCTAGACTCCAAGAAGTCTTTCCAGACTAACCCTATTCAGCATTAGAAGTGCAGTCATAGGCCTGGCAGAGTGGCTCACGCCTGTAATCCCAGCTTCAGATCACCTGAAGTCAGGAGTTCGAGACCAGCCTGGCCAACATGTCGAAACCTTGTCTCTACTAAAAAAATACAAAAATTAGCCAGGCATGGTGGTGGGCACCTGTAATGCCAGCTACTTGGGAGACTGAGGCAGAAGAATTGCTTGAACCTGGGAGGTGGAGGTTGCAGTGAGCCTCGGTTGTACCACTGCATTCCAGCCTGGGTGATAGAGCGAGACTCAGTCTCAAAAAAAAAAAAAAAAAACAAAAAAACAAAAAAAAGCGCAGTCATTCTGAATCTCTCATTCTACTCCTTGAAAAGACTCCCCCACCAACCTCTTTTTCAGTCCAGGTGACTCAAGCAGGGCTGACCCCACCCTCTACCTCCAGGGATCATCTTGTGTCCAGGCATCCCATGGCCACTGTTTTTGGTTTAGGACTGGCTCATGACCCAAGCTAGGTAGCAGGCAGAGCTTTCCCTGTCAGTCTGGAAAGACTTCCTGGAGTCTAAACTAGGACACCACTCAGCTTTTTTTTTTTTTTTTTGAGACAGAGTTTTGCTCTGTTGCCCAGGCTGGAGTGCAGTGGCGCAATGTTACTCAACCTCTGCCTTCTGGGCTCATGTGTTCCTCCCACCTCAGCCTCCCGAGTAAGTTTCCCTGGGACTTTTGCTGGAACTATAGGAAAAAGGATCAAGTCAGCCCAGTGCAGATGGTGGTCATCGTTCAATCATGCAGGGAAACCTGCCCGAGGACAAAACCACACTGATTCTAAAGCAGAGACTAGAGAGTGAGAAACAGAAAGAAAGAGACAGGGCTTGGTACAGTGGCCCTAGCCTGTAATCCAGCATTTTGGGAGGTTGAGGCGGAAGGATTGCTTGAAGCCAGAAATCTGAGACCACCCTGGGCCACAAAATGAGACCCTGTCCCTATTACAAAAAAAGAAGAAAGAAGGAAGGAAGGAAGGGAGGGAGGGATGAAGTGAGGGAGGGAGGGAGGGAGGGAAAGGGACAAGTGGACAGTGGTTTGGTGATATCTGGGTCCCCAGCTTCAGTCTGGCCTACAGTGAGCTGTATTGTTGGGTTTCCCAGTTTATGTGAGTTATTCAGCTCCTTTTGAGCACAACCAGTTTGAACTGGGTTTCTGTTATTGACAATCACAAAACACAACAAAACAAAATCATACCTAATGCACATTTAGCTGTATAATTTTGACTACACCAAATTTCACTTGTTTACTTAATATATATATTTTTTGAGACAGAGTCTCGCTCTGTTGCACCAGGCTAGAGTGCAGTGGCGTGATCTCGGCTCACTGCAACCTCCGCCTCCTGGGTTCAAGCAATTCTCCTGCCTCAGCCTCCCAAGTAGCTGGGACTACAGGCATGCACCACCATGCCCAGCTAATTTTTGTATTTTCATAGAGACAGGGTTTCACCATGTTGGCCAGGATGGTCTCCATCTCTTGACCTTGTGATCCGCCCGCCTCGGCCTCCCAAAGTGCTGGGATTACAGGCGTGAGCCACCGCACCCGGCCTTGTTTACTTAATATTATATACAGGTGAACATTTTTATAGTTTATAAAATAATCTTGCATTTACATATCACTTAATTTTAACACAATTATGTGAGACAGGGCATATATTATTACGGTAATTCTTTTTTCTTTTAAGACACAGTCTCACTCTGTCACCCAGGCTGGAGCGCAGTGGTGTGATCATAGCTCACTGCAACCTTGAACTCCTGGGCTCAAGGGATCCTCCTGCCTCAGCTTCCCAAAGTGCTGGGATTACAGGTATGAGCCACGGAGCCTGGCTAATTTTTGTTTTTTTTAAAGAGATGGGGTCTCACGCTGTCACCCAGGCTGGAGTGAAGTATGCAGTCATAGTTCACTGCAGCCTCAAACTCCTGAGCTCAAGGAGTCCTCCTGCCTCAGCCTCCAGATTAGCTGTGAGTACAGGAGCAGGCTACCATTCCTAGCTGATTTATTTTTTTAAGATGAAGTCTTGCTCTGTCACCAGGGCTGGAGTGCAGTGGCGTGATCTCGGCTCACTGCAACCTCTGCCTCCTGGATTCAAGGAATTCTTCTGCCTCAGCCTCCTGAATAGGTGGGATTACAGTCTTGAACCATCGTGCCTAATTTTTTAATTTATTTTATTTTTTACTAGTTGTTAAATAATCCTTTATTGAAATGCCTTCCTTTGTGCTTCTTAACTAGCTGGGCATTCCACAGCACCACCGTTGATGTCATCTATGATGTCATGAGGGTGGTGGCCATCAGCATTACAATCCACAGACTGGGCAGTCCCCAGGATCTCTTTAATGGTTCCAGAGAGTTCTGTGGGTAAAGATCAGTGCCGCATCTGTTGAGCAATGTTGACGATATCATCAGAAGTGATATTCCCACTGTGTTTAATGTTTTTCTGTTTCTTTCTATTTCTTGGTGTTTTTCTGTTTCTTTCTGTTTCTTGGTGGTTCCTCGAGGGCTTTGAGGATCAGGGCAGAGGCAGAAGGCACCACTCAATCTGGGCCTGTCTGTTCTGAATGGTCAGTTTCATTGTAATCCTCAGGCCCTTTCAGTCACCCATTGCTTTGGCAATGTCATCACCAAACTTTTTTGGAGACACCCAGGGGGCCAGCGCAGAAGTGGTACCTACTTCACCCCTGGTACACCTCAGGTATATGACTTTGATCTCGTTGGGGTCGACTTTTGGTGGCATGGTGGAGGCAGCTGGTGTCGGATGAACCTGGATTTGGGACGACTGAAGAAAATTGCACCTTGGCCTCCTCCAAGCCGAACGCCGAAAGCTATCTATTTTTTGAGACAGGATTTCACTCCCGTTGCCCAGGCTGGAGTGCACCGGTGTGATCTCAGCTAATTGCAGCCTCTGCTTCCTAGGCTCAAGTGATCATCCTGCCTCAGCCTCCCAGTAGCTGGGGCTATAGGTATGTACCACTGTGCCCAGCTAATTGTATTATTTTTTAGAGATGAGGTCTTGCCATGTTCCCAGTTGGTCTGAAACTCCTGAGCTCAAGTGATCAGCCCACCTCAGCCTCCCAAAGTGCTGATGAGCCCTGGCCTAATTTTTTATTTTTTGTAGAGATGGGATCTCACTATGTTGCCTTGGCTAGTTTTAAACTCCTGGGCTCAAGTGATCCTTCTGCCTTGGCCTCCCAAAGTGCTGAGATTATAGGTGAGAGCCATTGTGTCCATACAAGAAATATATTTTACAGCAACCCAGTACACACGTACACACACACACTCACGCACACTCTTAAAGTTGCACAATACCTATCTTAGTGCCTGTGACATTCTCTGATATTTTCTATTCTATTTTTTAAAAATTCTGGCTGGGCGTGGGGCTCACATGCCTATAATCCCAGCACTTTGGGAGGCTGAGGCAGGTGGATCATCTGAGGTCAGGAGTTTGAGACCAGCCTGGCCAACATGGTGAAAACCTGTCTCTATTAAAAATACAAAAATCAGCCGGCTATGGTGGGGTAGGGCTGGGGGGCGCCTATAATTCCAGCTACTCAGGAGGCTGAGGAAGGAGAATTGCTTGGATCTGGGAGGCGAAGGTTGCAGTGAGCCGAGATTGCACCACTGCACTCCAGCCTGGGTGACAGAGCAAGACTCCGTCTTGAAAAATAAAAATTCTGTTTTATTCCAACACTTTGGAAGGCCAAGGCAGGTGGATTCCTTGAGCCCTGAAGTTTGAGACTAGCCTGGCCAAGATAGGGAGACCCTGTCTCTACAAAAAATACAAATAAAAAGTATTTTGCTGTGTCCAACTCAAGAATAAATATATGTATATATATATTCTGGTTGCAACACACAGTTTTCTTTTTTTTGAGACAGAGTCTTGCTTTGTCACCTAGGCTGGAATAGTGGTGCCATCTCAGCTCACTGCACCTCAGCCTCCTGGGTTTAAGCGAATCTCCTGTCTCAGCCTCCTGAGTAGCTGGGACTACAGGCAGCCACCACCATGCCTGGCTAATTTTTGTATTTTTAGTAGAAACAGTGTTTCACTATGTTGGCCAGGCTGCTCCCGAACTCCTGACCTCAAGTGATCTGCCTGCCTTGGCCTCCCAAAGTGCCAAGGTCACAGGCGTGAGCCACTGTGCCTGGCCGCAACCCACAGTTGCTGTTGTTGTTATTTATTTATTTTTTAGAGACAGGATCTTGCTCTGTTTCCCAGGTTAGAGTGCATTAGCATTATCATAGTTCACTGCAGTCTTGAACTCCTGGCCTAAAGTGATCCTCCCACCTTGGCCTCCCAAAGTGCTGGGACCACAGGCAGGGTGCCATCACGCCTGGCTAATTTTTTTTTTATTATTATTTTAAATATTTTTATTTTTATTTTGAGATGGAGTCCTGCTCTGTCACCCAGACTGGAGTGCAGTGGTGCAATCTTGGCTAACTGCAACCTCTGCCTCTTGGGTTCAAGAAATTCTCCTGCCTCAGTCTCCTAAGTAGCTGGGATTGCAGGCACCCATCACCACGCCTAGCTAACTTTTGTATTTTTAGTAGAGATGGGGTTTCACCATGTTGGCCAGGCTGATCTTGAACTCCTGACCTCATGATCCGCCTGCCTTGGTCTTCCAGAGTGCTGGGATTACAGGCGTGAGCCACCGCGCCTGGCCTATTTTTAGTTTTATTTTTAGACAGAGTCTCACTCTGTTGCCCAGGCTGGAATGCAGTGGTGTGATCTCGGTTCACTGCAACCTCCTGGGTTTAATTATTTTTCTGCCTCAGCCTCCCTGAGTAGCCAGGATTACAGGCACCTACCACCGTGCCCAGCTAATTTTTGTATTTTTAGTAGAGACAGGGTTTGATCATGTTGGCTAAGCTAGTCTCAAACTCCTGAGCTCAGGTGATCTGCCTGCCTCCGCCTCCCAAAGTGCAGGGATTACACGCATGATCCACCGCACCCGGCCAGATTTTTAAATTTTTTGTAAAGTGTCTTTCCTTGTTACCCAAGCCGGTCTTGAACTCCTGGGCTCAAGTGATCCTCCTGCTGTGGCCTCCCAAAATGCTGGGATTACAGGCGTGAGCCACTGTGCCTGGCCTATTGTACCTTTTCTGTTTAGACATATTTGCCGCATAAATACTTCTCATTGTGTTGTCTATAGTCTTCAGTAGGATAACATGTTGTATAGGTTCATAGCCTAGGAGTAATAGCCAAAGAACCTAGGTGTATAGTAGGCTATACTATCCAGGATTATTTAAGTACACTCCTTGAAGTTTTCACAAGAATGAATTACCTAACAACACATTTCTCAATGACTATATATTCAGAATGTGTTAAAGTGCTTGAGTGGAGTAAGAAGTGTTTGAAGGGTAGCAGATAGACCGTAGGACTGGAATGCTGCCTAGAGGAACCGGAACGCATCACAAAGGTGGGTATTTTAAGGGGACCTTCAAGAATAATAGGAGTTTTCTGGGTAAAGAAGAGGAAGGGTAGGAGGAATTAATTTTATGTAGTTTTGGAGAGAACAGAAACATGAAAAAAATACTTGGAGAGTGGGTGGAAGGTAGGCATGGAAGAAAAGCCTCCCATTTAAATAAAAAGCAAACATGATACAGATACGTATTAACATCTATACAGAAATGAGTTAGCTGGGCACAGTGGTTCATGCCTGTAATTTTAGCACTTTGGGAAGCCAAGGTGGACAGCCTGCTTGAGCCCAGCCTGGGCAACATGGCCCGCCCCCCTCTCCCTGCCCCCACAAGCTGCAGCCGCTCCGGCGAGGCCCCCGGCCCGACCCCCTCTACCCAACGCCGCATGCTGCAGCCGCTCACTGGCGCCCGTGCCGCCGCTCTCGCCGCAGAGCCGCGCAGATGATGAGGGCCCAGTGAGGCATCAAGGGAAGGCCACCGTCAAGTCTGACTGCAAGGAGCTATGGAAGAGCCTAATAAAGGAGTGGATCCTGTACCAGCTCACACGCCTCTATGACTGCCAGGAAGAAAAGATCCTAGAACTGGAGATTGACGTGGATGAGCTTCTCTACATGGAGAGTGACGATGCCTGGGCTTCCAGGGTCAAGGAGCTGCAGGGTGACTGTTACAAACCTAGAGGCCTTCATCTCTGGCCTGCTGGACAAGATCCGGGGCATGCAGAAGCTAAGCGCACCCCAGAAGAACTGAGGGTCCCCGACCCAGGCGAACGGTGGCTCCCACAGGACAATTGCTGCCCCCCTCCCCCCACCCCGTAGCAACAGTAGCAACAGCAATACCGGGGGACCATGTGGCCAGGCCTGGTGCCATGAGCAGCGCTCCTCTTGCCCCTGGCCCAGGTGTCTCTTCCCCTGCCCCCTCAGTTTTCCACTTTTGGGTTTTGTTTGTTTGTTTGTTTGTTTGTTTTTTTGAGACAGAGTCTTGCTCTTTCACCAGGCGCCAGGTTGGACTGCAGTGGCGCAATCTTGGCTCACTACAACCTCCGCCTCCCGGGTTCAAGCAATTCTCCTGCCTCAGCCTCCTGAGTAGCTGGGACTACAGGCATGCGCCACCACACCCAGCTAATTTTTGTATTTTTAGTAGAGACGGGGTTTCACCTTGTTGGCTAGGCTAGTCTTGAACTCCTGACCTCAGGTGAACCACCCACCTCAGCCTTTCAAAGTGCCGGAATTACAGGTGTGAGCCACCATGCCCAGCCTGTGGTTTCTGTCTTTACGCATTTCTTTAACTGAGGGATGGAGTATTTATGAAGATTCCTGGAAAAAAGGGAAGATTTTCCTGGAAAAAAGGGAAGATTACAGGTGCAGTGGCTCACACCTGTAATCCCAGCACTTTGGGAGGCCGAGGTGGGCGGATCACCTGAGGTTGAGAGTTCGAGACCAGCCTGACCAACATGGAGAAATCCCATCTTTAAAAAAAATAAATAAAAAAGTGGAAGATTTCTTGGAACTGTGGTGCCAGCCTTTTTTTTTTTTGAGACTGAGTCACCTAGGCTGGAGTGCAATGGCACGATCCTGGCTCACCACAACCTTCGCCTCCTGGGTTCAAGTGATTCTCCTGCCTCAGGCTCTGAGTAGTTGAGATTACAGGTACCCACCACCACACCGGGCTAATTTTTGTATTTTTAGTAGAGATGGGGTTTCGCCATGTTGGTCAGGTGGTTCCAGCCATTTTGACACCAAATTTTGTTGTTCCGGGAACTGTCATGGTGCTGGGGGTGTATGATTTAATATGTTAATAAGTGTATAATGAGGTCCTAGGAGGAACCTGGGTCAAATCCAGTGCCATGTTGGATCCAGTTGGTCTTAGCTAGTGTGGCCCACATCTTGGTTTTCAATCCCTCTTAGACAGCTATTTACATTTTCCTTTTGCTAGTCAAGTGAAACTGCTCCCTGGAGTTTTCGGTCCTCCTGTGACTACCTTGTATCATTCCGGTCTCAATTTTTTTTTTTTTAAGACTAGTCAAGTGCAGTAGTGAGAAGTGGGGAAAGAGTAGAACAAGGAGTTCCATCTGTAACTGACTGTGAACAATCAATTGAGATGACTCACTGCCTTGGGACCAGCCAGTCTCAATGTTTGAATGGCAGGGAATTGTTCAAGGTGTACAATTGTTGAAGGAGGCGATATGGTGTGGTGGTTGAGTCTTGGCTCCTGGGTCTCACAGATTTGTGTTCAAAGCCTGGCGTTGCCACTAACTAGCTGTGTTTTTAGGCAAATTAAACTCTCGAAGTCTCAGATTCCTAATTTGCAAAATGAAGATAATAATAAGTTATAGTTCCTGCCTCATTGGTTTATTATGAAGATTGTTTTTTTGGTAGACACAGGGTCTCCCTATGTTGCCCAGGCTGGTCTCAAACTCTTGCCCTCAAGTAATCTGCCTGCCTTGGCCTCCTAAAGTGCTGGGATTGCAGGTGTGAATCTCTGTGCCAGCCTACTATGAGGATAAATGCTC
This sequence comes from Cacajao melanocephalus, assembly GCA_963573385.1. NCBI lineage: Eukaryota > Metazoa > Chordata > Mammalia > Primates > Pitheciidae > Cacajao > Cacajao melanocephalus. The sequence continues at coordinate 13,204 of CAUYLG010063195.1, forward strand.
GTGAAGTGTTAAATAATGGTGTTTGGTATACAATAAGAATTCAATTAGGCCGGGCACAGTGGCTCATGCCTGTAATCCCAGCACTTTGGGAGGCCAAGGCAGGTGGATCATGAGGTCAGAAGTTCAAGACCAGCCTGACCAACGTGGGGAAACCCCGTTTCTACTAAAAATACACAAATTAGCTGGGCCTGGTGGCATTCACCTATAATTCCAGCTAATTCCAGCTACTGAAGAGGCTGACGCAGGAGAATCTCTTGAACCCAGGAGGCAGAGGTTGCAGTGAGCTGAGATCACACCACTGCACTCCAACCTGAGCAATAGAGTGAAATTATGTCTCAGAAAAAAAAAAAAAAGAATTCAATTAATGTTGTCAGTTACTCTTTTTTTTATTTTTATTTTTTAAAAATATGGAACGCTTCACGAATTTGCCTGTCATCCTTGCGCAGGGGCCATGCTAATCTTCTCTATATCGTTCCAATTTTAGTATATGTGCTGCCAAAGGCAGCACTCAGTTACTCTTAAGTGTAAATTGGGGACCAGGAAGGCAAAATGGAGTGTGTTTCTTGCAGATGGACGTGGGTGCCAGGACACAGCTCAGCTTGCTCGGCTCAGAGAGAAAGAGTTAAGTGGCTGACCCTGAAGGCAGGGGCCACATAGCTGTGTGGGGGAGCCGGACTAGACAGTCGAGGCAGGGCAGACAGTGTGAGAAAGCTGTTGATGAGAGCTGCTGCTGAATAAAATCATCTTTCACCTGCCTTCGGCCCGGCCCCCCAAGTGTTCTTTCTGCTCATCCACCCACTGCTTCCAGACCTCAACATGACCTTGGACATAGTCTAAACCTGACACTCATAACAGTTACAGATTTCTTTGTCCCTTCACTGCCACTTTTTTGAGATAGGGTCTTGTTCTGTCGCAGAGACTGGAATGCTCTGGCGTGATCACAGCTCACTGTAGCCTCCTGGGTTCAAATAATCCTCCCACTTCAGCCTCTCATGTAGCTGGGACCACAGGCACGTTCCACTACACCCAGATAACTGTTAAATTTTATGTAGAGGTGGGGTCTCCCTATGTTGCCCAGGGTAAGAATTCCTAAACTCAAATAGGTCTTTTCCTTTCAAGACTTTAGTTCATGGGCGATTTTGCAGGTGCTACTGTTTTCCCCTCAAGTGGAACAAATTGGCCCCCAGCCCAATCTGCAGAGGCAGCTATGCCTTAGGGAACTTATCTGATGTAGAACAAGGTCAAGAGACAGATTAAATTGAAATGATTTGAGTTTGATGATTAAGAGAGCCATGAAGCACAGACCTTTTGTCTGGGTCCCTGAGCAGAAGATCCAGAGATCTATACTTCCTTCTCCTGATTCAATAGTTGTTCTAGGTAGCAACCAGAACCACTTGCTGGAAGCCTACCTTGACATATTTGAATTGATTACTGCTTTTCTTTCTTTTCCATTCTAAGCTATTATGTTTTTATGGTTCTAAGCAGATTTTTTTGAAAACTACTAGAAAACTGCCTGCTCTCTGAAAGCTGCAACTGTTTTCTTCTCCCCTGCATGTTTTTTACCCCACCCAAATGCTTCTTCTTTCTGGCTTTGTCATCTAAGTTATTTCCCTGAGACAAATTTTCCCCATTCTTTCAGCTCCCCTCCTCCCAGACTGAGAAATTCTAGGCTTGCCCTGGACTCTTTCTTGTAGTCTCAGGTTTTTTTCTCTTTCTTTTTCTTTTCCATCAGGCACCAAGTCTGTAATTTGCGTGGCTCTGATGTCAGCCCATGGATCACTGATTGACCAGGCTGAAGCCAGCGGGTCCTTCAGATCCCGAGGGATAATAGAGCAGGGAGCATTTCCACCGACACTGAGACTCCTCATAATTGCATCAGTGCTGCACGTACCTACGTGGAAAATACAAGTGGACTGTCAGGCTTGGGGTTAATGGTTTCACCTCACGTCTCAGGAGCAGAGTCCTAGTGTACATGCACCTGTGGAGCCTGAACCAGCTTCACTCCAAGAGGAGCGGAGAAGGGAAGCAATTCCTCTCACTCCGCCCCTTTAATCCACTGCAACTCACAGGCTTGCTACCTGCTCTTGCTCTTGCCAAACGGGACAGAGATGAAATCTTAGAATAAAAGTTTTTGAACTCAATAAATTGTTAATTAATATCTAGGAGTGGCAGATACATAATGCTTCTTGAGATAAAGTCTTAGAATAAAAGTTTTTGAACTCAATAAATTGTTAATTAATATCTAGGAGTGGCAGATATATAATGCTTCTCTTTTCACGACAGGTCAAAGATGAAATTTGATTATGCTTTGGAGGGGGTGGTTTGGCTCTTGAAATTCCTTGCCAGTCTTTAGAAAGCTGCGTGGCTTGGAGCACCAAAACATGCCCTTATGTAACAGAGGGAGGCGCACTTGTCTTCCTTCATATATAGAGGCAGGAGCTGGCCTTGGGAAAGTCAAACTAGTTCTGCACCATGAGGAAGAAGCAGATTAAGATGGAGGCTGCTCCACACTGTGAGCTAAGTAAGTAGCCCAGGGAAGCTGCCCAGCTGAGCAGACCTGAAAGGGTGACAAGTGCAGAGCCAGGAATTTTATTTTTATGTTTTAATAGAATTTTATTTGTATGTTTTATAGAAGTTTTATTTTTATATTATAATATAATTTCCCAAAGGAAAGGTTCTGGTCTGGAGGGACTTCATCAAACCTTTCTGAAACTCCACAGATGTGTCGTAGAGAGAATCTCAGAACTAATTTGTGCATTTTCTTTTTTCTCCAGGAGAAATTCTGTATGAAAACCAACTTCCTCCAGGAAGCCAAGTCCCCCGCCTTTTTTTATTTTTTATTTTTGGTCCCCTTGTTTGTTTTTACTTGGTACTTTATTTGGATTTTTCCCTTTGCAGTTCACGCTCCTTTCCTCATTTCTTGGACTCTCTTACTAATGAAATTTTCTCCTAGCTGTTTTTACGTGAAGAAAGAGGTCGGTTACCTTTAAAGCTGCAAGCAGTGAGGGGGGTCGGGGAGTGAGGGTGGGGGGGGAATCTAATACTTTTGGTGTTTGTAAAGGACATTGTAGAAAATTATGGTGATTTGTCAGACCATTTATTCTCCCCTCTTCACCAGTCTTGCAGTCATCTTCAGAGCAAAAGATAAGGTGTGAGGCTGAGGCTGGGGATAGAGTGGGATTGCTTTTGGGTAGGTAGAATAAAGTCTGCGGAGAATCGAGGCAGCAGGGCGAGAAAGAGGTAAACAATTCACTTCGGAGGCTTGGGAGGACACCTGAGGCGGTGGAACTGGCTGCACTAGCTGATGTGTCGCGGTTCCTCCCACCTGTCGGGTGCTCTTGGTGGGGCAGCAGATAACTAAAATGTCGCTCTGCGTGGGCGAGGAAATGGTCCTGCCAGGTGGCTATACTTTTTTGTCGTCCAGGCTGGAGTGGAGTGCAGTGGCGCGATCTCGGCTCACTGCAGCCTCCGCCTCCCAGGTTCAAGCGATTCTCCTGCCTCATCCTCCCGAGCAGCTGGGACTAATTTTTGTATTTTTTAGTAGAGACGGGGTTTCACCGTGTTAGCCAGGATGGTCTCGATCTCCTGACCTCGTGATCCGCCCGCCTTGGCCTCCCAAAGTGCTGGGATCACAGGCGTGAGCCACCGGGCCTGGCTTTACTTTTTTTTTTTTTTTTAAGACAAGGTTTTGCTCTGTCACCCAGGCTGGAGTGCAGTGGCACGATCTTGGCTCACCGCAGCCTCCATCTCCCAGGCCCAAGTGATCCTCCCACCTCAGCCTCTTGAGTGGCTGGGACCACAGGCGGGTGCCACGATGCCTGGCTAATTTTAATTTTTTTTGGGTAGAGACCGGCTCTCTCTTTGTTGCCCAGGCTGGTCTCAAACTCCTGGACCTAAGCGATCCTCCCATCTCGGTCTCCCAATGTGCTCGGCATTACAAGTGTGAGCCTCTGCACAATTTTCCCCATTCTTTCAGCTCCCCTCCTCCTAGATGTGAGAAATTCTAGGCCTGCCCGGGACTCTCGTGTAGTCTCAGGGTTTTTTCTCTTTCTTTTCCATCAGGCACCAAGTCCGTAGTTTGCATGGCTCTGACGTCGGCCTGTGTCGGCCCCTGGCTACCCTTTACAGGATAGAGCTATATTTCGTAGCTTCATTGTCAATACCTAATGTGGCGCCACGGCGAACTAGGGCAGGAAACCTATCTGTCCCCAGGCTGCCCGCAGGCGGGAGCTTCCCAGTCCAGGGGCTGTGCGGGTCTGGCCAGCACAAGGAGCAGCTCTGTAGTGTGCGGCTCCCGCCGGGGGCGCTCTAGCGCCGCAGCAGCCGCCGGAGTCCGCGTGGGCGGAGCCTCGGTCTTCGGTCGGCTGGCCACGCGTCTCGGCCGCTTCGGGGACTCCAGCCAATAGGGATGTGCGGCTGCTGTCCTGTCAGCCAATCGCGGGGAGGGGAGGGCGTTGGCCAGCTTGGCGCTGGCTCCGGGAATATGGAGCGTTCGGCGTGGGGGCGGCGTGTCAGGTGCTTGCGGAGCTGGTAAGGTGAGGGGAAAGTAAGGTCAGGGGTCGCGGCACTCCGCTCGCGGGCAGGGAGGGGCGCGGGGCAGCTCGACGGCAGGTGTAGGGGTCAGGCTCCGGGGCTAGGACGCGACACCGGCGCGCCGAGCGGGGCTGTGAGGGGAGGTGTGGGCTGGGAGGGCCTCAGGCCCGGAGTCAGGAGACTCATGTAGCTGCGTTGTTTGGGGGAAGACCCAAAGATGGGGCAAGGAGGGAACGCCGGAGGTCGCGGGGGTCTCGCCCCTTCTCCGCCGCGGCCTAAGACTCAGGGCCCAACTCCCAGCTGCACCCGATGGCGCTCCGGGCCCGTGATCGGGGTGCGCTGACCTGCCTCGACGCCGCGAAAGAGGCGGACGGGCACAGGGCAAGGTCCCCCGCGGCCTCCTTGTTGGCGCCGCCCGAGGCCGGGCTGCTCTCCGGGGCCTCCCGCCGCCCGGCTTTAACAAAAGTCTCGTTATAGCCTAACCGACTTCCAGGGAGCGTCTTCTGTGTGAATAGCCTGGATAGGCGACACTAGTTGTGCGTAAATTGGTTTTACGGCTGTTTGTGCAGCTCTCAGGGACTCTCTGGATTTCAGGCTCCAATGAGCAGAGTTTTTCTGCACGGGGATATTGCGCATATGTAAGTGGGCTGGATGGCTCTCCCAGCTGTTGGTTTCCTATGTCCCTACTTTTAAAGCTACCGCTTAAATGTGACATCTCTTGCAAACACAAAAATTATGTGGAAGGACAGTTTGCAAGGGGAGATAGGCTACTAGAAACTTGCTTTAGTGACGGTTGATGAAAACAGGAGAAGCTTGCCGTCTGGGACCCTACACCCCACCAGTTCGCGTAATTTCTTGGCTTTGTAAATCTTTGAGCAAGTTGTTTGCCTCTTTGTTCTTTTGTTGCACGTACTTAAAGGGGGAATTGATATCAGTTTTACAGGGTTGTTGGTATGAAATTAGTTAATAAACAACAAAGTACTTAGAACAGTTCCTGACCTGGAGGAGTTTTTGTTATTATTGTTACCTTTTTTCTCCTTAATATTTCTAAAGAATTCTAACCTTATTACTTACTCTTTGCTCAGAATCTCATGACCTATCACCAGTGAACCCATCTGTCTGTGCTTTCCATTCACATCATTAACTTTGATCTGAGGGTATAGTGTAACTGTATGTGACTAGAGGATTTGTGCTGCGTGTTTGTTTTATTAAATACGATTGGAAACTATCATTATACTAGGCCATGTATTGTGATACTTGTGTTGGGTAAATGAAACCTGAGACCTTCGGCTGTTTATTTTTTCAATGGACAATATTTCATTGACAGTCTTGCTTTGCCTACGCAGTTTATTTTCGAGCCAGTACCAAAAAGTCCTTGATTGCAGCATACTTGGTTTCTCATGTTTCTGGAATGTCAGTGGGACTCGGGAGGGGAATTTCTGGGTAGTCTGGCAGCACTTCTTGTTAAGGAATGGGGAAGTTTCTTATGAATCTAATCTTACTCTACTGTTAGGAAATCAGCAGTGGCCCCTTGGATTACTCTACAAAGCTAGTAGGCAGCTTTGGTTCAGTTATGATTCAGTGAACGGGTTTTTAGTCTTGTTCTGGTGCTTATTGCCAGTAAGACATTTTGTATGAAGTTTTTGTTTGTTTTGGTCTCATCTCTAGTAAGCTGATATCTGCTAAAACTCCTAGTAAATGAAAGGAGAAAGCTACAAGTTAATTATTAAAACTTTACCAGGTTTCAAAGAGCAGAAGGAGGCTTGTTCAAGGCTAGAGAATCTTGTAATGTGTGTTGTCTTAATTTTTCTTTGCTTTTAGGGAAAGAAACTTTGAGGAAAATACTTAAAGTCGTTAAGGTCAATCTACATCATTTGGGGGCCACTATCCATCTTGGGAACATGGGTTGAATGTAATCTAATGATAATTTTTCATTAGAAAAATTGTCAGATAAAAAGCAATTAAATGTGACGGCAAAACATATTTTCTGAGGAAAGAATTAGGTATAGGCTGGTTTAATAGGGGATTTTCTTTTTTTTTTTTAGAAAAAATTACTTTTTTTTTTTTTTTTTTTTTTAAAGATCGGGTCTCACTATGTTGCCCAGGCTGGTCTTGAACTTCTGAGCTCAAGCAGTCCTCCCGCCTCAGCCTCCCAAAGTGCTGGGGGATTACAGGTGTGAGCCACCATGGCCAGTCTAATAGGGAATTTTCTTTCTTTCTTTCTTTTTAATTACTTAAAAAATTTTTTTATATTGCTTTATATAAAGATGGGGTTTTGCCATGTTGGTCATGCTGGTCTTGAACTCCTGACCTCAGGTGATCCGCCTGCCTTGGCCTCCAAAGTGCTTGGATTACAGGCGTGAGCCACCGTGCCCAGCCTCTTTCTTTTTTTTTCTTTTTTTTTTTTTTGGAGACAGAGTCTTGCTCTGTTGCCAGTCTGGAGTGCAGTGACAGGATCTCAGATCACCACAACCTGCCTCCTGGGTTCAAGCGATTCTCCTGCCTCAGCCTGCTAAGTAGCTGGGACTATAGGCATGTGCCACCATGCCCAGCTAATTTTGTATTTCTAGTAGAGATGGGGTTTTTCCGTGTTGGGCAGGCTGGTCTCGAACTTCCAGCCTCAGGTGATCTGCCTGCCTCAGCCTCCCAAAGTGCTGGGATTACAGGTATGAGCCACAGCACCCGGTGGAAATTTTCTTATTTCAATAGAGAGGGGTCTTGAAATTGTTCACAGAGCTTGGCATTGTGTTCCAGGGTAGAGGTGTCAGATGAGGAGACCAGATTTGTCCCCCAAAAGGAAACACTGTGGTAAAACTTCTGGTTAGGAGGAAGTTCAGAGGAAGCTCACCTTGTGAGAGTTGGGAAGAACAAAGGCAAAGCTATAGTCACTGGAAGTAAGACTTTAGTGACTCTGACTTGTGAGTATCCAGGGAGGTTTGGAAGCTGGTTAATCCTCAAGAGCGCTGATGGGAGAAAGTGAAGAGCTGTATTTAATGGGTACAAGCCCCTTCTAATTCTGATGTCTCTGTTTGATGAATATTTTTGTTTAAAAGATAAGCACTTCTTGACAGCCTGGCCACATTTCTCCCAACTGTTATCGTTTTTGACACCCAGACAGCTGGTTTCATTATCAACTGTACTTTTCCTCTCTACCTCTTCCTCCCCCCTCCTCTTCTTTCTTCCTAACAGTTTCTCCATTTTCTCTTTTTCTTCTTTCTTTATGGGCAGTCTCAATGTCAGGTTTTTCATTCAACTACAAAATGGACTTAAAAGTCCAGCTCAGGTGATAAACAGTGAACTTGGTGTTGAGTTGAAGTTGTGGTTTTCTTTTTTTTTTCCTTTTTTTTTTTTTTTTTTTTTTTTTGAGATAGGGTCTCACTATGTCCCTCAGACTGGAGTGCAGTGGCATGATCTCAGCTCACCACAACCTCTGCCACCCAGGCTCAAGTGATTCTCCTGCCTCAGCCTCCCAAGTAGCTGGGATTACAGGTGTGCACCACTACTGGCTGGCTAACTGTTGTATTTTTAGTAGAGATGGGATTTCATCGTGTTGGCCAGGCTGGTCTTGAACTCCTAACCTCAAATGATCCACCTGCTTTGGCCTCCCAAAGTGCTGGGATTACAGACATGAGCTACCGCACTCAGCCCAAAATTGTGGTTTTCTAAGTTAAAAAGGATGTCTCCAATTTTGAGATTATTACTAGGGCATGCAAAGTACGGTTGTCCTTGGTATCTGTAGGGGATTTGTTCCAGGACCTCACTCTCGGGCACATCATCCCGGGGATGATGCTCCCAGGTCCCCATAAAATAGCGTAGTATTTGCATTTAACCTATGCACATCCTCCCATATACTTAAAATCGCCTCTAGATTAGTTATATCAATTATACTCCCCCCCAGCTTTTTTTTTTAAGACAGGGTCTAGCTTTGTCATCCAGGCTGGAGTGTAGTGGTGTGGTCATGGTTCACTGCAGCTTTGACCTCCTTGGCTCAAGGGATCCTCCAACCTTAGCCTCCCAAGTAGCTGGGACTACAGGCATGCAGCCACCACACATGGCTAATTTTTAAATTTTTTGTAGAGATAGTGTCTCACTACGTAGCCCAGGCTGGTCTCAAATTTCTGGGCTGCCTCAGCCTCCCCAAGTGCTGGGCCTGTAATACTTAATACAGTGTAATTGCTATGTAAATAATTGTTATTCTGTATTGTTTAGGGAATAATAACAAGAACAAAATGCTGTGTATATGTTCAGTACAGGCACAACCAACCATTCTTTTTCCCCAAATCTTTTTGAACTGACTTGTTGGAAACCACAGATGTGGAACCCAGGGTTACAGAGCGCTGACTGTTACTCTCAGTGGCCATTATGGCAGAGAGAGAGAGACTGGTTCATTTTAAGCACATTGTATAATAGCAGCACTGTTTGTACTTTATGAACTGGGTGTGTTTATGTGGCTTTTGGTTGAAGATATTCTCATATTACTTGCTTAAGTAGAGAGGATTAGAGTCTTGAGGCCTTTTTCTAAAATGAACGCTTACCATAGGGGCTTCTTACTGTTTACCATGAAGTACACATAATCAGTATTCAACCTGACTTTTTTTTTCTATTTATCATTTTATATCAAATTCATTTTAATAAGACAAAAACAAGATAAACTTATTGAATGTAAAAAATAATACCTCACTTGAGCCCAGGAGTTTGAGACCAGCCTAGGTAACATAGCAAGAACCCACCTTTACAAAAAAATAAAAAGCCAGCTGTGGAGGTATATGCCTGTGTCCCAGCTACCTGGGAGGCTGAGGTGGGAAGATCCCTTGAGCCCGGGATTGCGCAAGTGCACTCTAGCCTGAGAAACAGCAAGAGCCTGTCTCAAAAAATAAAATAAAAGGCTGGGCACAGTGGCTCACACCTGTAATCCCAGCACTTTGGGAGGCCAAGGTGGGTGGATCACAAGGTCAGAAGTTCGAGACCAGCCTGGCCAACTTAGTAAAACCCTGTCTCTACTAAAAATACAAAAAAAATTAGCCAGGCATGGTGGTGTCCACCTGTAGTCTCAGCTACTTGGGAGCCTGAGGCAGGAGACTCACTTGAACCTGGGAGGCAGAGGTTGTGGTGAGCCGAGATCTTGCCACTGCACTGCAGCCTGGGCCACAGAACAATACTCCATCTCAAAAAATAAATAAATAAAATAAAGTGCCAGGTGTTACATCTTCAAGAACAATTTGGAAATTCACCTGTCTGTTCTAAGCTGTTCCTCCCCACACCCCCAATGTTAGCAGATTGAGTTTTAGAACTAATTGGGCTGGGCACGGTTGCTCATACCTGTAATCCTAGCACTCTGGAAGGCTGAGGTGGATGGATCCTTTGAGCCCAAGAGTTCAAGACCAGCCTAAGCAACGTGGTGAAACTGTGTCTCTACAACATATACAAAAATTGGTGGGGCATGGCACATGCCTGTAGTCCCAGCTACTAGGGAGATGGGGAGGTTGAGTCTACCATGAGTTGAGATCACGCCACTGTACTCCATGCACTCCAGCCTGGACAACAGAGCAAGACCCTATCTCTAAAAAAAAAAAAAAAAACAAAAAAAAAAAAAACAGAAAAAAAACCTAATTGGATAAATATTTTTGATAGAAGGCTTAGAAAATGCTGCTTCTTTATGATCTAAAATAGAAGAATAGAGGAAGTAATAATCTCTTATTTTTAAAAATGACTAATAACTTTCCTCATTAAAATACATAGGGTTCCAAAAATAATTCACTCTATTTGAATTGCTAGAATATTTCAAAAAGTTTTGTTGACTCTCAGTCATCCAAATGCAGGAGCCCACCTTCATGAAGAGCACCTGGTACAACAAGGTGTTGTATTAGTAATACAGTAGTGGTTTTGTAGGAGTGTCAAGTAATTATAGCCTTGAAGTAGACCAGTAGGGAAAATTTTAGAAGAAACTAGAAATTTTAGAAGAATCTAGAAAATTTTAGAAGAATCTAGAAATCTTTTCATTTTCTTTAGGACAAATATATATATATTTAAAAATCAGAATTCCTTGTTATTCTCTAATAAACATTTTGGGTGTTACTAAGCCTTGATCAGTGCACCTGACCATTTCTCTTTTGTCGCTAGCATGACTCTGGCACTGAACAGTGCCTGAGGAAGAATGAGCTGAACAGGATCAAGAGGAAGAGATGGCTTTGCCATGTAGCTTGAACACATTCTTGCTAGCATTTATTTCATCAGTTACTTCCATGCAGACACCTTTCTGGCTGCTTCTGTGAAAGCTCTTTTCTTATTTTATGTCTTTGATTTTATTGAGATGAGGAAGGTGAGGGAAAAAAGGGGGAAAGAATTCAGGGACTGTGTTCAAAAACACTCCTCTCTAAACCTTACAGTTAATTTAGGGCAACTTTTTCAGCTATAAAACTAGGAAATGGTTTTGAGTACCTTTATTGGCTATAGGGGAATTTTATACAAAAACTAATGATTTCAAACCCAAACTATTCATTTATTTATGACAGACAGGGTCTTGCTCTGTAGCCCAGGCTGGGGTGCCCCGATCACGGCTTACTGCAGCCACAACCTCCTAGGCTCAAGTGGTCTGCTCACCTCAGTCTCCCGAGTGGCACGCACCATGATGCCCTGCTACTTTTTGTATTTTTTTGTAGAGACAAGGTTTTGCCACATTGCCCAGGCTGATCTTGAACTCCTTTGCTTGCCTTGGCCTTCTAAAATGCTAGGATTACAGGCTTGAGCCACTGCACTCAAACTTTTGTTTTAACCATAGAGAAAAAAAGTGTTGAAGTTGTATATGTTGTAATATTCAGTATTTCAGACTTTCTTAGGGGCAGTTTTTTTTAGTAGAGACAGACTTTGCCATGTTGGCTAGGCTGGTCTCAGACTCCTGACCTCAAGTGATCCGCCCGCCTTGCCTCCCAAAGTGCTGGGATTACAGACATAAACCACCCTGCCTGGCCAAGGGCAGTTTTTATAACAGATTTGGTCTATATCAAATTGCTCTTTCACAGTTCTTGTAAATGCTAAGAGAATATGCAGAATTACTGTTAATTAGATGTTAGAATTTATTATAGCGAGTATGCGTTTTTGGGGGTAACTTAATTTTTATATAATTTCAAAATTGAGGGAACATGGAGGAGCCACTTAAGCCAAATTAGGGAGTCAGGAGTGCTTTCCTGAGAGGGGGTTTCTAATATTTTGTATTTAGGTAGCACTAAGACAGTCTAGTAGTAAGTTAGGCTTAAGGTAATAAATACCTGCCAACTAGACAGCTGTAGACTTCTGATTATCTATTGCAGAAGCTTTATCAGAGAGGTCAACTGAACATACCTCAAGTGTTTGTTGAGAAGCTGATTGAATCTATTTGACCTTGACGTTTTTTAAAAGGCAAAATAATACATGTACCTGGTGAAACTTTTTTTAAGTGCAAAAGGTATACCGTGTATATTCAGTGAGAGGTTTTCCTTTCACATGACCTCATTTGGGCTCTCCTACTCCTTCCTTCTCACAGGGATGGCCTTTATTACCAGTTTTTCGTGTGTCCTTTGGAGATTGTGTGTGTACGTGTGTGTTTTCTCTTTTTTCTTTTTGCCACATAAATGATAGCATGCTGCTCAACAAATTGTTTTTTTTTTTTTTGACTTGACAACATATAATATTTTCAAGATTGTTTCCTTTCAATATATGATAGGTCATCTTATTTATAGTGGCTGCATTGTATTCTATCCAATGAATGTGCACAGTTTATTCAATCAGACCTCTTCTAATATCTAGGTTGTTTATAGTCTTTTGATACTACAAACAATGCTGTGGGAAATATCCTTGTACATATTTCCTTGTATGAGTATTTTTTGCTTTTTTTAAAAAAAGAATACATTTTTAGGAGTAAAATTGCTGGATCAAAGAACATGTTAGACTTTTGAAATTTTAGACAGAAAATAAAATTTTGTTAGCATTTTTATCTTGTAAGACCGTCTTACAACATTTTTTTTTTTTTTGAGATAGGGTCTTGCTTTGTCACCCAGGCTGGAATGCAGTGGCCTAATGACCACTCACTGCAGCCTTCACTTCCCCGGCTCAGATGATCCTTCCAACTTGGCCTCCCAGTACTATAGATGCCCACCACCACACCCAGCTAATTTTTTTTTTCTGCTGTTGTCACCCAGGCTGGAGCACAGTGGCACGATCTTGGCTCACTGCAACCTTTGCTTCCTGGGTTCAAGAAATTCTCCTTCATCAGGCTCCCGAGTAGCTGGGATTACAGGTGCTCGCCACCATGCCCAGCTAATTTTTTGTATCTTTAGTAGAGACGCGGTTTTACCATGTTGGCCAGGCTGGTCTCCAACTCCTGACCTCATAATCTGCCTGCCTCAGCTTCCCAAAGTGGTGGGATTACAGGTGTGAGCCACTGCACCTGGCCTTAATTTTTGTGTTATTAGTATAGATAGGGTTTCACCATGTTGACCAGGCTGGTCTTGAACTCCTGACCCAAGGTAATCCACCCACCTCGCCTCCCAAAGTGCTGGGAGTACAGGTGTGAGCCACCGTGTCTGGCCTACACCCAGCTAAATTTTGTGTTTTTTATAGAGACTGGGTTTCACCACGTTGCCCAGGCTGGTCTCGAACTCCTGGGCTCAAGCGATCTGCCCACCTATGTCTCCCAAAGTGCTAGGATTAGAAGGCATGAGCCACCACACCCTGCCAGTCTTACAACTTTTGTTAGAGAATGGGATAAAATAGATTACATTTAACCATGAGTGCCATTCTTTTTCCTGTCAATTGCTGTTTGATAGGAAGAAACTTAATGAGTTTAAGAGAAGGTGACACTTTATGGTTGGGGGTGAGCTAGAATATTAAAGCAGTTTTAATCATAATTGTGATGGTTACTTATCAAAGTATTGCTGAGTTGATTCTGGTTGGTTGTGTCCTAACTCTGGATCCTTTCCTTAATGTGTTGAAGTAACTGAAACAACCTGGTGCTGCAGCCCTGGAGAGCAAAACTGTCTTAACATTAACTTACTGCTTCCATATGGGTCATAAATTTTCTTTTTCTTTTATTTTTTTGAGATAGAGTCTTGCTCTGTCACCCAGACTGGAGTGCAGTGGGGCGATCTCCGCTTGCTCCAACTGCCGCCTCCCAGGTTCAAGCAATTCTTCTGCCTCAGCCTCCCGAGTAGCTAGGACTACAAGTGCCCACCACCACGCCCAGCTAATATTTGTATTTTTAGTAGAGATGAGGTTTCACCATATTGGCCAGGCTGGTTTCGAACTCCTGACCTCGTGATCTGCCTGCCTCCCTCCCAAAGTAGTGGGATTACAGACGTGAGCCACGGTGCCAGGCCATGGGTTGTAAATTTTTATGGAGACTTAAATGCTATGCATAACTGGCCTGGCCCTTTCTATTCCCTCTCTAGTGTTTTTGTTTGTTTTTTTTGTTTTGTTTTTTTGAGATGGAGTCTTACTCTGTTGCCCAGGCTGGAGTGCAGTGATGCGATCTTGGCTCACTGAAACCTTCACCTCCCGGGTTCAAGTGATTCTCCTGTCTCAGCCTCCCAAGTAGCTAGAATTACAGGTACGCATCACCATGCCTGGCTAATGTTTATATTTTTAGTAGAAACGGGGTTTCACCCATGTTGGCCAGGCTGGTCTTGAACTCCTGACCTCAGCCGATGGACTGCCTTGGCCTCCCAAAATGGTGGGATTACAGGCGTGAGCCACTGCGCCTGACCCCAAGTTTCATTCTGTAGGCACTGTAATGGAACACGAAGTTTGTTGACTAAAAGCTTTGATGAGAAGGCTAGAATTTAGAATTTGTTTTCTTTCTTGAAATAATTCATTCTTGAGATTTCAGAGAGAAGAACAAACTTTTTGTATTTGAATGGCTCTGTTTGTAGTTGGTATAGGAATGAACTTAGAATACCACTAATAATTATGTAAAATTTTATCATGAAATATTTCTGTCTAAAAATATTCACAGAGTACAATCTTGGGAAGAACACACTATTACCTTAATTGTTTGCTTTTAACATATAACTTTTAAAAGCCCATTTTGGTGCTTGTTTTGGCAGCACATATACTAAATTGGAACAATAGAAGATTAGCATGGCCTGTCTGCACAAGGATGACATACAAATTTGTGACGTGTTCCAAACTTAAAAAAAAATGTTTGGCCCTGTGTGGTGGCTCATGCCTGTAATCCCAGCACTTGGGAGGCCAAGGTGGATGGATCACCTGAGGTCAGGAGATCAAGATCATCCTGGCCAATATGGCAAAACCCCATCTCTACTAAAAATACAAAAATTAGCAGGGTGTGGTAGCATGCGCCTGTAATCCCAGCTACTCAGGAGGCTGAGGTAGGAGAATTGGTTGAACCTGGGAGGTGGAGGTTTCGGTGAGCCAAGATCTTGCCACTGTACTCCAGCCTAGGTGACAGTGAGACTCCAACTCAAAAAAAAAAAAATTTTTTTTTAAGGCCTGGTTTGCTTATTTTGGATAAAAATCTTTCTCAGATGCAGACTAGACATTTCTGTGTCGTCTTCTTTATTTTTTTTAGACAAGGTCTCACTGTGTCACCCAGGCTGGAGTGCAGTGGTACAATCACAGGTCACTGCAGCCTTGACCCACGGGCTCAAGCAGTCCTCCTAGTTCAGTCTCCCAAGTAGCTGGCACCATGGAGATACACTACCGTACCTAGTTAATTTTCTAGTACCTTAAATAGGATATTAATCATCATTACAAAAATGATTTACAGCCTGGCCAACATGGTGAAACCCCGTCTCTCCTTTAAAAAATACAAAAATTAGCTGGGGTTGGTGGTAAGTGCCTGTAATCCCAGCTACTTGGGAGGCTGAGGGAGGAGAATCACTTGAACCCAGGAAGTGGAGTTTGCAGTGAGCTGAAATTGCACCCTTGCACTCCAGCCTAGGTGACAAGAGTGAAACTCTGTCTCAAAAAAAAAAAATAGCAATTTAATTTGTTCACCTCATTGTGATCAGGGCCACAATTGGAAACGAGTTATTTTTCTTTCTTTCTTTTTTTTTTTTTTTGTACCATCATGCCTGGCTAATTTTGTATTTATTTTTAGAAGAGGCAAGGTTTCTCCATGTTGGTCAGGCTGATCTTGAACTCCTGACCTCAGGTGAGCTGCCCGCCTCGGCCTCCCAAAGTGCTGGGATTACAGGCGTGAGCCACCATGCCTGGCTGAAACTTGAGTTATTCTACTTGTAATGATATTCTCAGAACTGATTGATGTATAGGGAAAGACTCTTTGCCTCATACCAAATAGCTCAAGACTAACTGATGTACTTCTTGTATTTTTTGATTCCTCAGTGTGCCAAGTTCCTCTTTTCCTGGAAGAGCCATGTATAGTTCCAGATCTGACTTGTGGTTTCCAATTTACTGTGGGTTAAGATAACCCAGTAACATTAGCTTATTAGAATTATATGTAAAACAAAAGTCAAAAGGCTTTGTTGAGAACTAAGGGGCTGTGATGTGATTGAAATCCAAGTGAGTACTGCTATTCTGAGTAGTCAAATATTTAAATCCTGTTTAGGTGAGGTGCTATTGTAATTGACAGAGAGGGGTTGAATTTAGTCAGTATTGGGATCTGTTGGCTGATGTTTAGTCATCTGGTGGCTTAAAACCTGACAGTAGAGACATGGCTAGTTGTTCGTTGTAATATAATACTTGGCATTGGTGACTATAGAAAGAAAGGATTATGTTTTACAAATTAGCAGGTGGTGGTATATATACTTCAGAAGACAGATGAAACCTTAAAAGAAAAGAAAAGCTCCTTTCTGGTCTGAATTCTGTATTTCTTTTTTTTTTTTTTTTTTTGTTTTTTTAGACAAAGTCTTGCTCTGTCACTCAGGCTAGAGTGCAGTTGCGCGACCTTGGTTCACTGCGACCTCCGCCTCCGAGGTTCAAGCGATTCTTCTGCCTCAACCTCCCGAGTACCTGGGACTACAGGCGCGTGCCACCACGCCCAGGCTAATTTTTGTATTTTTTAAAATTAGGGACAGGGTTTCACCATACTCGCCCGGCTAGTCTCAAACTCCTGACCTCATGATCTGCCCGCCTCGGCCTCCCAAAGTGCTGGGATTATAGGCGTGAGCCGCTGTGCTCGGCCTGAATTCTATAATTTTATAAGTACGGAATATGTTGGTAGATATAAAGATTACTCAAAACCCGATAAAGAAAGTAGAAGATTGTTCAGATAGGAACGACATGTAAGGGACAAGGGTGGAAAAAAGACTAGATTTAAGCAGTAAAAGATCATTAAGCGAGGCTTCATCACTTCTTCAGTAGGATAGTTATTACTGGGATTTAAGGAGGGGCTTATCAATAAATACTATGTTGTCCTCCCCCTTCTAAATTTGAAATCAACTGAGAAGTAGATAATAAGTAGATTGAATGTTTTTTTTTTTTTTTGAGACATAGTCTCACTCTGTTGCCCAGGCTGGAGTGCAGTGATGGGATCTCAGTTCACTACAACTTCCACCTCCTGGGTTCAAGCAATTCTCCTGACTCAGCTTCCTGAGTAGCTGGGATTATAGGTACCTGCCACTACACCTGGCTAATTTTTTTATTTTTATAGTAGAGATGGGGTTTCACCATGCTGGCCAGGCTGGTCTCGAACTTCCAACCTCAGGCGATCCGCCTGCTTCCGCCTCCCAAAGTGCTGGGATTACAGGCATGAGCCACTGTGCCCGGTCCTGAAATGTTTTTTAAAAAATAACCTTATTGGTGAGGCTGACTAGAGAATATGCCATAGATCTGTGCCCAAATGAGCTTGCTAACATCCCCCATCCCAATTAAACTTAACAGGCTAATGGACATCTGGAACCTCCCCCAAACCCCGCAACCTCACCCACGCCACTGCAGGTTGCTTAGTACTGGACCTACAGACAAATGCTGGCATCCTGCACACTGTGCTTAATCCTGCTGGTGCTTCAGCCCTCTTGGAGAGCTCGGGAGGGGCTCGGCCACAGGTGACTAGTTTCTTCTAGGTGTCAGAGGGTTGAGGAATGAGGTCTGAAACATTATAGCTGTAGACTTGACTTTTTGAGGAAAATTTGAGGCTGCCAAATAGTGGCCCTTCACCACCAGTATGCTTGTATGGTGCTTTTCCTCATTCTTTCTAGAAGATTGAACCATGAGCTTAAATTGCATATTTTAGACCACAGAGAATTATAGATCTCTGTTCTTAAAAACTCATAAAATAGGCTGGGGGTGATGGCTCACGCCTGTAATCCCAGCACTTTGGGAGGCCTAGGTGGGTGGATCATGAGGTCAGGACTTCCAGACCAACCTGGCCAACATGGTAAACCCCATCTCTACTAAAAGAAGTATAAAAATTAGCTGGGCATCGTGGCATATGCCTGTAGTCCCAGCTACTCAGGAGGCTGAGGCAGGAGAATTGCCTGAACCCGGGAGGCGGAGGTTGCAGTGAGCTGAGATCGTGCCACTGCACTCCAGCCTGGGCAACAGAGTGAGACTCCATCTCAAAACAGACAAAAAAAAACAAAACTCATAAAACTGGGAGAAATGTGTTCAGCTTCAGACACTTGAAATAATCTGGAGTCAAAGGCAGAGACTGGATACTTGCCTAGCAGCCTTTCTGTAGATGCTTATTAAAAAAGTATTTGCCGACTCACTAAAATACCTCTCGTTCAGTTTGTCCACCACCCCCCGCCCCCGCCGCCCCGTCCATGAAGGGTTTCACAGTGAAAACCAGTATGCCTGCTAGACGCTTTCTAAAAGAGCTATAACACTTCAATTTAGTTTTGAAGTCTTGCCAGCAAAATCTTGACTAAGGCTTTTCTATTTTTGTTAAATATCTGTTAGTCATGTTCTGAAAACTGTAATTTTTTTCAAGGTTCTCTAATTCAGTAGAAGAATTACTCTTTTCATATTAAGGATTCAGTCATACAGAGTAACAAAATGCTGGTTCTGAACCTGTTAGTTTGTTTTTGCTAATTCCTCTCCCTCGCTTTTCTCCTTTCCAGCATCCTATTCTAAGGACTCAGGTACTCAGGTATCCACCATGGTGTTGGGTCCTGAACAGAAGATGTCAGATGGTAATTTACAGCTTTGTGTTATTGTCTAATTTTATTTGTAATTAGGCTTATGTTGGTAACAGAAATTTATGATATTTTTCCTGCTCCATACACGTATTCTAACAACTCCATTCAAAAGCCACCATCTGGTGACTTGGGCTGCAAATGAAATTTTGTTTTTTTGAGGTGGAGTCTTGCTGTGTCGCCCAGGTTGGAGTGCAGTGGTGTAGTCTCAGCTCACTGCAACCTCCACTTCTTGGGTTCAAGTGATTCTCCTGCCTCAGCCTCCCGAGTAGCTGGGACTAAAGACACGTGCCACAACACCTGGCTAATTTTTGTATTTTTAGTAGAGACAGGGTTTTGCCATGTTGGCCAGCCTGTTCTCAAATGCCTGACCTCAAGTGATCTGCCTGCCTCACCCTCCCAAAGTGCTGGGATTACAAACGTGAGCTTCTGTGCCGGGCCTGAAAACAGATTTTTAACCAGAGACCTGCTTCATTTCTTTTTTACAATTCTGAGTTGAGCCAAGATTAACTGAAATTTGGTTTCTGGCAGAAATTCTTGCAAGGGCACTATTATTCCTTGACCCAGCGTAAAAACCTCTAGAGTGCTTTGGCTGTTCGTGACGCTTCCTGGTGTTTCAGATGTGTATGGAGCAGTTAAAATACAGGGCGAGTACCTTACGCTCTGTAATTGATTGGAGCTTCTTGAGTGCTTTGACTATTCCTTCCTAAATCTGAGCTTCTTCTTTGGAATTTCTGTTCCTTTTTTGTAAATTTCTTTATTAATTCAAAGCCACTTAATTAAGATGATATGAGTCAGCTCCCCATGGAAAGAGAGCTCTTACTTTTTTAAGTTAGAGATTGTAAGGATTTATTAGAAACACAGAGATTAGAGCTTTGTGATTCAAAATAGCCATTTGATGGCTGAAGCAAAGTAGGCTCTGTGTATTTCTAGCAGGTTACCCCTTTTCTCCCAGACCTTCTGCTTCCCAGTATTTAAGACTGACTGTAAAATGCAGAACTTCAAGGAAACACTGATGAGTTTGAGATGAGTCCTGCTATCACGAGGGTGCCAGTACCCCGTGACCTGCGGCACTTTATTGCAGGCCTTAGTCAGGGTACAAAGGGTTCCTGCTTGGTGGTTTTGCTGCAGCTTCAGTGTGGCCTGAACTGTGGCAGGATTTTATAACTTGCACATTTTTTGAGAAGTCTGATGAAAGTATTATGTCCAAGGACAATTCTTTGAGTAAGTCTTACCAAATATAGGAGATGGGGAGGACGTTTCGCTAGATGGACCTAGTTCTTTTCTTTTAAAAGTTAGGATTTTAGGTTACCAGGGGCTGATCTGGGAATGTAATTTTTTGAGCCCGTATGTCAGTGTTTTTAGAGGCAAATGAAATGGCTGTAAAAATTCCCAAGTAGGAGTAGACGTGTGGAAGTAGGAAAACCATTGTGAGTTAAAAATGATCTAGAGAGCTAAGTGACTGGGGGAGGGGAGGGAGATAACTTTTTTAGCGTAGGCTAAATTTTTTACTTCCTGAGTTTTTAACCACGTGACTGTATTACCTATTCTAAAATATAGATTAAAAATAAACTATTAAAAAAATAAATTGAGCTAGAGTCAGGTTGGTCTCCTGTGCATTTAGGTATTAAAATATTTAATTTCAGTATACTAAGAATGAGTTGTTTGTGTTTTGTTCATTTTTTACTAATTTATTTTCAAATCTGTTAATTCAGACAGTGTTTCTGGAGAACATGGGGAGTCAGCCAGTCTTGGTACCTTCAACCCTGCCTATAGTAATCCCTCTCTTCCACAGTCCTCTGGGAACTCAGAGGACGAATTCACCACTTACTTTAATGAGAAGATCTCCATTCCTGAGGAGGAGGTTAGTGTCAAGTTCTTGGAGGAGAACAGTGTTGTCTGGGGAAATCTGTGAGTGAAAGGTCTGCTGGATGGGTCAAGCTGAGCAGCCTCAGGTCTCATTTTGGCTGGCAATCTTTGAAGACTGTGTGTAAATATATCTATATCTATATCTATATCTATATCTATATAGATATAGATAGGGGTGTGTGCATATATATACACGCACACACATATACGCACATACACACACATATATATACACACAGACACCCCTACAGCCTATCTATATCTATATATTTTTACAGACAGGGTCTTGCTCTGTCATCTAGGTGGCAGTGCAGTGGCATAACCACTCTTACTGTAGAGTGGCATACATATCTTACTGTAGCCTTAAACTACTGGGGTGAGGTGATCCTCCCACCTCAGCCTCCCCAGTAACTGGGACTATAGATGGCATGCCACCATGCCAGGCTCATTATTTTTGTTTTTATTTTTAGAGACAGGGTCTCACAATGTTGCCCAGGCTAGTCTTGAACTCCTGGCCTCAAGCGATCTTCCTTCTTGTTTGTTGATGAAAAAGAGTCAAACTCTGGCTGGGCCCAGTGGCTCACACCTGTAATCCCAGCACTTTGGGAGGCCGAGACAGGAGGATCACTTGAGCTCAGGAGTTCAAGACCAGCCTGGTTAACATGGTGAAGCCCTGTCTCTACAAAAATTAGCTGAGCAGGTGGTACGCACCTGTAGTCCCAGCTACTCGGGAGGCTGAGTTGGGAGGTTCACTTGAGCCCAGGAGGCAGAAGGTGCAGTGAGCCAAAATCATGCCATGGCACTCCACTCTGGGTGACAGTGAGACCTCCTCTGAAAAACAAAAACCAAACCAAAACAAAAACAAAGAAACCCACTCAACAAAATAGGAACAGCGGGTACTCATTATACCAGGGCTTCACTAAATGCCTATTGGGTGCCAGGCACTGTTCCGGCCCCTGGGAATCTACAAGGGG
>CAUYLG010063199.1:0-10986 GCA_963573385.1 Cacajao melanocephalus
CATCACACACTGACAGAGGGAGGTGAGGAGGTTGGGGAGGGATAACAAGGGGAGATATGCCAGATATAGGTGACAGAGAGATGGAGGCAGCAAACCACCTTGCCATGTATGTACCTATGCAACAACCCTGCATGATCTGCATATGTACCCCAGAACTTAAAGTACAATAAAAAATAAAAAAAAGAGAGACAGAGAGAGATTTTTAAAAAAAAATTCTACTTAATTTCCAAATAAAGACAATGACAAGGTTTTAAAAAAAAAAAAAAAGATGCTTGGCATAGCTTCTATCACATCACACTTCCCATTTCTTCTAGTTCCTGGCATTCTCTTTTGTTCTCAACTGCATGCCTTTAAATCTTGAAAATTCTTTAACTGCTAGGCCCAAAGTCCACCTGTTCCTCAGGACTCCATAAGCAATCTCATACCATCAACTGGAATCTCTACAAACAGCTCTTTAACTGCAGACCCTCCAGTCAGACACCTCCAATTTGTACACCCTTAAATCCAACTGTCTACTTGATATCTTAACTTGACTGGTTAAAAGTGCCTCAGAATTAACACTAAACTCATGATCTTCTCCTTTCAACCTAGACATTTTCTAACATTCCTGGGGTTTTATAGCAACTAAAGAACTAAGGTTACATTTGTTACAAATCTCCTATTTCTTAGCTCCTGTGCTAGATGTGTACATCGTATTTAGTCTTCATTGCTATGCTCTGAGACATCATTATCTTCTTTTTTGTTGCTGTTGTTGACACGGAGCCTTGCTCAGTCGCCAGGCTGGAGTGCAGTGGCGCGATCTCAGCTCACTGCAACTTCTGCCTCCTGGATTCAAATGATTCTCCTGCCTCAGCCTCCCGAGTAGCTGGGACTACAGGTGCATGCCACCATGCCCAGCTAATTTCTGTATTTTTAGTAGAGACAGGATTTCACCATGTTGGTCAGGATTGTCTCAATCTCTTGACCTTGTGATCTGCCAGCCTCCACCTCCCAAAATGCTGGGATTACAGATGTGAGCCACCATGCCTGGCCCATTACCTTCATTTTTTAAGAGTAGTAAAACTCAGATAAACCGCCTCCAGCTCATCACAGAGCATGGATTTCAGGCTACGTTGCTCAAAATTAAGAGGGTAAATAATGTTTGGTGTTAGGAATCAATCTTAATCCCTTAGTTGGAACCCTGTAGCCTTGAAGGGGTTGTCACACAGTAAGCCTCCTGATTCATACTAGAGAAAGAGTTTGGTGAACTGATGAAAGGTCTACTCTGGAGAAGAAGATACACAACATCTTAATAGATCAAAACAGAGAATTAAAAAAGAGAAAAGTTACAGAAAATAAAGTGAAAAAAAATTTTTAAACTAAACGAAACTGTAAAAACCAAAGATATTAAATACATTTTGTCAATGAAAAGCTACAGTGATGCCATTTTTTAAATGTGTAAATACATCCATAGCAAAAATAAGAAAATAAGAACCATCAAAGGCTCACAAAGGGCATGTAAGTGAAATGAATCCTTCTTAGCCGGGTTGTCTAAAGTGAAACAACCTCACCTAGTGGCTGAATCTCTCTGGCCAGAGCCCTGGGCCATCCACACAACACCAGGACCAGAAATTTCATGGAGTCTGTTCCTCAATTATCCTTTGTGGGTCACTGCAGAGGCTGCAAGTCCTGCCATGTTTTTGCCCAACATGAATGACTACACTTCACACCTGACTTAGGACAAAACACATTCCCTTCCCTTGTAATAGGTGAAATATCAGACTCTGGGATTGCTCTTACTCAAGGAGAAACTTCCATCTCTTCCATGAGAAATCCTAAAAAGCCCATTTGGTCAGTTCATCAGTGAGTCCTCATCAATCCAGGTGACTTGCTCCCCATCTCCAAATCCTGAAGATTCCACTGTTTAGGTCTTCACATGATCTATCAGAAACTATCGCAGCTTGGCTTACTCAGCTATTCACAGACACGTAATGGTCGCCTGTCTCCTTGGAGTGAAGACCTCTGTGATTGGAATTCCTCTTTTTGCGTATAGACGACTGGGGGTTACTAGACAGAGGAAACTAGACATGCTGACGTTAAATGTTACATGGTATATTTTTAATATAATATTAATATTAGAAACATTCATCTCCCTGTATCCACAGCTTCAGACCTTTGATGTCTCCAGCTGTCAGGGAAAAATACTTTTCTGGCAGACAGAAGGTACATCAGGCACTCTTATCTCTATCAATCACAGTCAGATCCCGCTGCATTTTCTGGCTCACTGGAGAGAATTTCTCCCTTCCAGTACTTGCCATGCCAAACTAACCATGATTTGTTACAGGAAAGGACCCTGAGTAAGTGGGGGGAAGCAGAATGGATAAAAGGCAGTTCACCTTTTGGCTCTCACCCAGAGGCCACAACCCTGGCGAAGCAATTAATTTCCAAGTTTTCCACCAGCAAACTGGAACAGGCAGATTCTTAGAGCACAATTACGTTTGGGCTCCCAATTTTAAAATGCCATTTACAAGCACACAAACCTCCAGATGCCCTACTGAAGATACATGGGTGGCCCAAGATCACACAGCTACTGAGCAATGACACTTAGGAATCAAACCCTACTGGGACTCCAAATTCCCAGCTCTTCCAATGCCTGCACTTGTGAAGACAGAAGCAGAAAGCAAAAGAAATAAAATAAAAAAGAGTAGTGAGTGAAACAGAAGGCAAGTTAGACGTTTTTAACATTGTGGAAGTTGAGGGAGACAGGTTTGAAAAGACAAAACGAACAGGGCTAGAAAAAATCATGGAATTTGTCGTGCCACTCTAGGAGATGCCAAACTGCCTTGGAAACTTTGTAGTTTTGGGAAAGTTGCTGGAATATATCGTACCGAGGTATTGACACATAGGTCTGAAGTGGGTCCCAACTTTCACATCATCCCAGGAGATTTGAAGTAAGTGATCACATTTCACCAAGAAACCACACTTTCATAATCACTGCCAGAGAAGAGAGGATCCATTTGCACATTTTGAAGCAAAGGGAAAAGGAGTCAGGGGAAAGACAGATGATGAAAGAAAACAGAGTTATGAAAAGAAAGGTCCCAGGAGACGCAAGTTAGAAGAAGCTGAAAGATGCAAATGCAGAGAGTTGTCAAGAGCATAAAAATGAAGCACATTTTCTTGTAAGACACGCGGGAAGAAGGAGCCAGTTGGAGTTTAGTTGCAGCTCTTCTAAGATCACCTATCTCAAATCAAGGAACAGATCTGAGAAACCTGACATCTCTTCTAAATTTCTGAAACCCTTACATCCCTTCGATTCCACTTTCTTTCTTACTTTTCTCCTTCTCTGAAAACTGTCTGATCCATGTAGCGTGTTGTATTTCCGAACGAATGGTGAAGACTCACAGCAAACAAGATGGCAGCAGGTGGTGATAAGAAAGAAAGATGAGCTGGACCCAGGTCACCTCTCCTGCAGTCTGAGGAGACACAGCATTACATTGCAGGTCCTGGTGGTATCTCTCAAGATCCAATGTTTCTTTGATTTCAATAAATTTCACTGTGGCACAAACTGGGCTACAAAATGACTCACGGAAAATGAGATAACTGAAGTCAGGGAGTCTTCCAAAGAAATGGCAACTAGAGAAGCAAGAAGACAAAGAGAGCCACCAAAAGGCGGTGCGGGGATATCTCTGAAAGTCAACACTGAACATCATAGCCAAGTGCAATGGAAAATTTAGGTTTTCAGAATTTTAAAATGATAATCTGGACTGGGCGAGGTGGCTCATGCCAGCGCTTTGGGACGCCAAGGTAGTTGGATCACGTGAAGTCAGGAGTTCGAGACCAGCCTGGTAAACATGGCAAAACCCTTTCTCTACTAAAAATATAAAAATCAGCTGGGACTGGTGGCACATGCCTCGAATCCTAGCTACTTGGGTGGCTGAGGCAGCAGAATTGCTTGAACCCAGGAGGCGGAGGCTGCAGTGGGCCAAGATCATGCCACTGCACTCCAGCCTGCGTGACAGAGTGAGACTCTGTCTCAAAAATCAATAAATAAAAACGATAATCTTTCTTTGTAGCACTGAACAGAGAGTTGTACTTATTCATCCTCTTCATAAGGTAGGATAAGTAGCAGAGAGGAAGGAGAAAACTAAGCCCCACTGAAGACTCACTACATTTCAAATCTTACACTGGGTGCTTTACCCTATAGAAACCTTGTAAGGTTGGCCTTGTTATCTCCATCCCACGCACACACAAAGGGAGCCTGGGGAGTTTAAGTGCTTGAGCCAGGATGCAACTCACATGTCAGTGAGTGTGGAAACGGGGTCTCTCAAAAAGTAAACAAACTAGATTAATCGTCTGAGAAACCCGCTACTCTACTCGCCCCTCTCCACTGAACACACGTGCTGCACTGATTCGACTTTAATTCTGATTCTCTAAATTGCTTCAAGGTGCTTTCCTAATATTTTGCTTAAATTTGTTGAAGATTGTAAACTACTATGGGTGGAAACACTGACCTGAATTCCACAGAGGAGTCTAATTCCAGGCCAGCAGTATACTTGGCAAATACAAGTCCTCACCAGATGCACATATTTCTATTAATAAAGCAACAGGTCTACACTCATCAGCCTCACTTATCACTTATTAAAAAATAATGATGACAATATTTTCCCTTGATTTTGTGATCTGTAATCATGCTTCTTGTAAGGCCTTTTTAAAAAGATTCTTGCTGTGGTTTAGCAGTGTGCTGAAATATACGTTTTTTTAAAAAAAAGGAAAAGTAAAAAGTGCAGTAGTCATTTCGGTAGTCATATCATCTTGATAACCTACATTTACATCTAATACTTCTAACCTGTCACATCTACCTGTGTTGCCCACCAGGGAAATAAAGTCTGCTGGTTAAGAACACAGGTTGCAGAGTCTGGGAGAACTGTGTGCTAATCCCAAACATATCAATGACCAAAAGTGGGTCCTCCGTCTGGATTATTTTAACCTTTCTGTCCCTCCTACCTTCTTTATGGGTAAAACGAGGATAACAAATACTCCCCACAAAGAGCTGCCGTAAGATAAAATTTGCAAATAACAGCACAGCGTTTGGCACATGGATAACTAGCAGCTACTGTTCCCGGATTAGGATAGAAATAAACAAGTATGGGCTTTAGCAATAAACATTACCGACGCCCTTGGACAAAAGTGACTATCACTATTTACAATTTAGCGCTAATGGACCTCGGATTTACTTTGTTCTTATGTGGACAAGTAAGCTTTATATTTGTACCACAGATACAAAGACCAGACCTTGATCTGGACTGTTTTGAAAATACATGCCTCTGGTGATAGGGACTAAGAGACCAGAGAGCCAGGAGATTAAACACTTCGCCAAATATACCCAACTGTGTGTTCTGCTGCTGACAGCAACGTCTATGCAAGAGGTGGCATACGTTTTCAACTTTACGTATTTGCGTTATGTGACGAAGGAAACTAGATCACATTAGCGGCTCCCCAGGCTTTTCACTTTTGCTATTCTATTTTAGTTTCAAGCAAGCCTCCTTGCTTTTACGAGCTCTTCCCTCTGCACCTTTCTCCCTGCTTGTGTCCCTTATGTGCCCAATCACCCATGTGCACGATGCTGACAGAGCCATTTCCTCTTCAGCTGTTACCCTTGAGTAGTTTTCCAGTCCTTTGCAGGCTAACACTTCAGGGCATAATTCCTACCCACTTGCAACTTTTATTCTAAAGGAAATCAAACAAATCAGCCTCAGATTGCCAGAGTAAAAGAATTTGTTCCAACACTTGTCATACACAAAATAGTTTCATTCAATGGTCTTAATGTATAGGGCAAATAAATGAAAGCCAATCTTTCTCTATTCAGTATGCTCAACTATATTTCTCCTTTTGCTTCTATGCACTGACTTCTAGTATCCTCTGCTCTTTATTAATTCTGCCGGAAAGTGTTGTAATAAAAATTGCCTATTTACAATAATTCACCTTGAGTGACAAGCAAATGTCTAGTTCACTCACTATGTAGAATTTTTTTGTTTGTTTGTTTGCATGATAAAATCTTGAGATTTTTCTGTTAGTACAATATTATTCAAAACTTCAAGGAAGAATTCTGGTTCTGGCAATGTGTTTTCAAACAGGAATACAGGACATTCTGGTCACCTCTCAAGTATTTGTGTGTGTTTGTGGGTGTGTGGTGTAATTTTTGTAGGTACATAGTAGGTATACATGGAGTAGATATTTTCATATAGGTTTATAATGTGTAATAATCATACATGGGTAAATGAAGTACCCATCAACTCAGACATTTATCCTTTATGTTACAAACAATATAATTACACTTTCTCCATTATTTTTAAATGTACAATTAAGTAATTATTGGTTATAATCACCCTGTTGTGCTATCAAACACTAGATCTTACTCACTCTTCCAACTCTTTTTTTGGTAGCCATTAAGGTCAACTATTCTTATCTAACAAACCTTCTACTCTTCAGTTCTACTCTGGTGAACTTGAAATACTGATTGCACTAAACTGTAGTGCCTTCTCTCAAATGGGGTTTGCCTGCTTGCTTAGCCCAATGCCTAATGCAATGTGAGTGAGCAATAAATATAAATTATAGGTAACCTTCAACATTCCCTGTAAATATGTTGAGTTATGAATAAGTCTATCTGTAGTTATCAGCTGAGGACTGGAAATGATTGCAAAGTTATTTTTATTAAATAGTCTTTGATTTGGCTCCACGATATTGGCAAATGCTGAGTCTGTAACAATTTGGACTACACATACTTCTGGCCCATTTTCAAAACCACTAGCACCATGTTTACTGTTTGTCTCTTCCCTACTTGAATAAAAGCTCCACAAGGGCAGGCATTACTTTCTGCCTTAGTTCCTGATGTATCCCAAGTGGCTGGTACATAGTGCTGAGTATATATTTGCAGAATGAATGATAAATGCTGAACATGGCTTGTATAGCCCTTCATGAGCTGGCTCTGATGTTCATGTAGAGCTACTCCTCACACCCTTCCTTTTCCAGGGATGGGAAGGAGATGATGCACAGTCCTCTCTCTACTTCTAGCCTTCTGTAGATCTGGCTGCCCATGACTCAAACACACCTCCGTCCATTCCCATGCCAGCTCCCTTTGCCTGGCTGTTTCCCCGTTCACTCAGATCTGAACTTAAATGTCAACTTCCCCGACTTTCTCCGTGCTATGCCCCTCCCTGTGAGGAGTTCCCACAGGATCCTGTATTTCTCTTGGACTGTTTACTACATCCTGTGTCTTCCACCAAGCAGAGAGCAACTCCAAGTATATAGTGATAAAGGGTGTATCTCTAACACCAAGCTGTGCAAGTACGGGATACAAGTCTGGTGCTCAATATCTGAAGAATAGACTTAATGAATGACTCAATACTAACCCATGAAAGAACTATAAGAAGCATGTATCTATATCCAGAAAAAACTGATAGTAATCAGTACATGATACAAGTCAAATAAGCTTACAAACAATGGAATTTAAAATCCAATCATGCAATATGTTTTGAGTCTTTCCAAAAGTTATGGATATTCTTGGACCATTAATAATGGGATATGCCTTCAAATAGATCTTCACCAATCAAGATTCTGTGCTTAGAGAAAAGTTCCTGGGTAAAGAAACGGTTATTAATATCCAGATAATTTTATATAATTAATAATTTAACTACTTTATTCATTAAAATAAAACAGCTTTAATTCTCCACGAAGGTTACATTTTCAACTTCCCAAAAATTCTCAATAAAAGCAGGCTTTAATAATTTCAACAGTAAAATGGTATATACTATGACATGAGAAAACAAGTAAATAAAATTTCTAAATTGTATACATTTTCTTTCTGTTTGGGCCACATATTGCAAAACAAAGAGGAGACGTTAACTGATTTTCTCTCTGCATCTTAATTTTCTTAAATATACACAATTCAACAGAAGCACACAAGAAATGAAATAAAAGATATATGAAATCTATGAGGTGAAGGTCTACTACCACGGCCAAAATGTTAGCCAGGACCTCACATGAGCTGGCTATGAAACTGCAGCACCGAGCATCCAGAATGTGAACAAAACATTACCTGTAAGTGCAAAACCCACCCAGACAAAAACAGCTTTATTATTCCAAAGGTCACAGAACATATAACTAAATATCCTAATTATCTATGTTGCTATTTTACAGACTGAACAGCAACAACAAAAAAAAACTCATAAAATCAAATAACTTGGGTTTTGTATTTCTTTACAGAACAGTTAGCCTTTAAAAGTCTTTTACTGTACAAAATAAGTCAGAGAAGATAGCAAAGATAATATTAGAAAGTGTAACAAAATCACCCAAGTCCTTGAGAAAAACATTCATGCCTACGACCAATTTCGAAGCTAATTTCATAGCATTCTTAGCTATTTCCCTAACCATTCTGCATAAGGCAAAGCTCCGCACTTCAGACTCGTTTAAGGAATAGGAGTTCTTTTTAAAATATCTACAATGCTGACTTTCCTCTAATTTGGCTTGCCTATTTTCTAAATTGATAAAAATCTGCTAACCCTTTTTCCTTTAATATAGGAAAAATCCTTCCCACCACATACGGATGATGTTGAATTGTGAATCTACACCAATGCAAGTTTCATTCACAACATTATTATAGAAGCAAATCTTTAGGGCCATTAGATTAAATATATCAATTTAATGAACAATTAAAATACAAAAGAGAGATCATTTCAGCCCCTTCTCTCTCTCAATGGAAATATGCACAATTTTAACATATGAAAAGTTACTCATTTTCTTTGATCTAAAAATCATTAATGTATTGCATACACATATCTTAGTGGTAAATAATTCGGCGCTAAATAGGTGATGATTCACTTTTCCTGAGTGAAGAAAAAAAGGATTTAAAAGTAAGTATTGAGTTCAAGAAAAATTAACAATTTTGAAAACAAAAATGACAATTTCTTGAAGCAATGTGCAGATCAGAAATTCCTGTTTAAATAACAGAAGGCAAGGTCCCAGTCCAGGCCTCTAAACACAGAATCTCACAGATGGAGCCCAGGCACCTGCATTGTATGAATGGGCCACAGGTTACTCAGATGCACAGCAAGGTTGAAGAACTGCAAGATGCAATCTTATTTCCTCATGGGATTCAGGAGTCCTGGGCAGACATCTCAAGAATGTCACTCATCATTTATATGTCAGATATATAAGGCATCAGGAAACAGTGGGCTAAAGTGAAATTCAAAGTAAATATAGGTTTAGGCCAGGCACGGTGGCTCACGCCTCTAATCCCAGCACTTTGGGAGGCTAAGGCGGTGGATCACTTGAGCTCAGGAGTTCAAGACTAGCCTGGCCAACATGGTGAAACCCCATCTCTACTAAAAATACAAAAATTAGCAGGGCATGGTGGCACACATCTGTAATCCCAGCTACTCAGGAGGCTGAAACAGGAGAATCGCTTGAACCAGGGAGATGGAGGTTGCCGTGAGCTGAGATCGTACCATTGCACTCCAGCCTGGGTGACAGTGAGACTTTGTCTCAAAAATAAAAAAAGTAAATATAGGCTAAGATTGACCACAGCTGCTTTCTAGCTGCCTCTGCTCAGCCCCTCACTCTCTCCTCTCATTAGTCACTTCGCCCTTGCAGGTGGGGTTGGGATTACCATGATTATAGTTGTCTCCCACAGATGAGTCTCCTCATCAATAAGATGGCAAACTCACCCAGGGACCACATCTGACAGTCCCCAAAAGAGTGATCCATTCCCAGAAAAAAAAAAGCCAATCAGACTGCAACTCACTCTACATAAAAAATGGAATGTGAAAAAACAAAGTGACGTAGCTCAATGGACCCGTCTCCATTGGATGAAGTCTAACAGCTTTCAGCGACATCTGAACGTAGAGTTGTTACACATGAGAATTAAGGGCCCACGGGAGTCTGTTTCAACCAAAACTCACCACCTGCAGTCCTGGTAGGAAAGGTGGCACTGGAGATTAATTTCAGCAGGAAGATTTTTGGCCATGGGAACCAAGGACTACAGGACAAAACTGTACACCGGAAGAAAGTTTCTTCAGCCCTCTCCTACATGCTCAGAAGCAATTTGTCTGAAACAGCTGCTCATACTCCATTCCCAGGCAGCTGTTACAGCAGTATCTGAAGGTGAGAAGTGGTGACCACAGTGAACCCTCCGCCTCGTAACAATGTTTGCATTAATGAGTATCTTAAAGTAATCTTTGAACACTAAGCAAAGACAGATTAATTTTGAGAACAGAAATGGAAAGGTGTTTTTAGTAAGCTCATTTTTGCTGAGTCCTAAACTTGACAGAGGCCAAGAGAGGGGAATGGGTGGTTCAAATGGAGACAGCAGTTATCAGGCTGAGATGGAGGTGTGTGTACCAAGGCAGGGCAGGGGTTGAAAGGCAGGGGGTGGGAAAATGAAGAAAGAAAAAAGTACTTTTCAAAGTACAGCCTCTCTCGGCCAGGTGTGGTGGCTCACGCCTGTAATCCCAATACTTTGGGAGGCTGAGGTAGGCGGATCATGAGGTCAGGGGTTGGAGATTAGCCTGACCAACAAGGTGAAACCCCCGTCTCTATTAAAAATACCAAAAAAAAAAAAAAGAGGAAAAAAAAATTAGCCAAGCATGCTGGTGCGTGTCCGTAGTCCCAGCTACTCAGGAGGCTAAGGCAGGAGAAGCCCTTGAACCCAAGAGGTGGAAGTTGCAGTGAGCTAAGATCACACCATTGTACTCCAGCCTGAGTGACAGAGGAAGACTCAGTCAAAAAAGAAATGAAGAAAGGAAGAAAGGTAGAGAAGGAGAAAGGGAGAAAGGGAGAGAGTGAGAGAGAGAGAGCAAGAAAAAGGAAGGAAGGAAGGAAGGAAGGAAGGAAGGAAGGAAGGAAGGAAGGAGAGAAGAGAAAGAAGAGAAGAGAGGGGAGGGGAGGGGAGAGGAGAGGAGAGGAGAGGAGAGGAGAGGAGGATCGTCGAAGAGACGTTAATGGAAGGATAGT
>CAUYLG010063204.1:0-70485 GCA_963573385.1 Cacajao melanocephalus
CAGTAATGGGATTGCTGGGTCAAATGGAAAAGTACTTCTTACATGACAGCAGCAAGAGAGAAATTAGGGAGAAACAAAAATGGAAACCCCTGTTAAACCCATCAGATCTCATGAGACTTATTCACTATCATGAGAATAGAAAGACTGGCATTCAATTACCTCCCCCTAGGTCCGTCTCACAGCACATGGGAATTCTGGGAAATACAATTCAAATTGAGATTTGAATGGGAACACAGCCAAACCATATCAGTACTTAAGAAAGAAAACCAAAGCGTAACAAATATTTAAAAGCATCATTTAATAAAGATTTCCTCAAATACAAGTCAACCTGACATATGTTGAAAGGACACATTGTATACTAGGAATAATTGACTTAAAATACTCAAAACCAAGTCATATCACAGCAATGTTATTAGACTTTAAAGATAAAGAGGAAATCATCTGGCAACCAGATAAAATAATCAAGTCACCTAAAAAGGAGAAAAGTATCTATCTTGCATTAGATATTTTATAGGAATGGCTAACACCAGAAAAGAGTAGAATAATCAAAGAAAGAATATGTGAGCTAAGAATATTACATACATTCAAGTTATCCTTCAAATCTAAAAACTATAAATGGTTTCAATATGCAAGAAATTTAGGGATTACTGTTCCCAAGAGTACTCTTTGAGTTCTTTTTTAAATTATTATTATACTTTCAGTTCTGGGGTACATGTGCAGATCTCACAGGTTTGTTATGTAGGTATACAGGTGCCATGGTGGTGGTTTGCTGCATCCATCGCCCCGTCATCTACATTAGGTATTTCTCCTAATGCTATCCCTCCCCAATGCCCCCACCCCTGATGTTCCTCCCGTAGCCCCTCACCCCCCCAGGCCCCGGTGTGTGATGTTCCCCTCCCTGTGTCCGTGTGTTCTCATTGTTCAACACCCACTTATGTGTGAGAACATGTGGTGTTTGGTTTTCTGTTCTTGTATCAGTTTGCTGAGAATGATGATTTTTTAAAAGCTAAACTCAGAAATGACTGAGAAAAGTTTGAAAAAAATAACTTGGTGGTGATCACTGAATATATTTAAGTGTAGAAGTAAAATTAAAACAATGTGGAGTTTGGGATGACAAAAATAGAAGATAAAGTCCATGTGCCTGACAATGTAGAAAAGATACAATTGACAAAAATTTTGAGGATGAAGGAGAAAGAAGCCTTGTTTATGATAAATCAGAGGCAATAATACTGAAAACTGACAAATGAACTAATAGCAGTATAAGCAAATTTAACAAAATAAAAGTAAACAGAAGGAAAATCAAGTTATAGAATAAAATTGTGGGGTAGAAGGAAGGTAGGAGAATGAGAAAATAAGCTCATTGCATCATCACTGAGCATAGATCTAATAGTCAGTGTCCTAGAGAAATGAAGAGCTAGAGGAATTACATAATTCCTTTGATTATAAAGTCAACCACTAGAACCAACATACATACACACAAACATAAACAAATAAAAAGTTACAGATGCAGTGAAAATTTAAAAAATATATAAATAGCATAAGAGTCTGAGAAACAAAAATGTATCTAATATAAAATATTTCTATATGCTCTATTTCCCAATTTTATTAAAAGAATTGTTTTTAAAAATTGGATTAAAAGCAAAACTCAACATATATCTAAATTAAAATGATTGGGGACTTTATTAATAAAAGAACAGGAAAAATATATTAGGCAAATGAAAAAGGTTCACTCTTGACTGACACGCTTGCCAAAAAAGCAGGGGTCATATTCAAAATCATAAATACATACAGAAACCCTAAAAGGTTACACAGAAACTTGTAATATTGGCTGCAAGAAATAGATGACAGTGAGGATTATACAGAACACCATCATAGGAGGGAGGGAAACTTCTCAATGAATAATTTTTATATGTTCTAATATTTGAATGCTGTGAATATGGTTATTTTTAGTGATAAGATGAAAGTGAATACATCTGGAACTAGCATTAAGTAGAGATAAAATGAAAGACAATAGTTTGCATTTGCCTAATACCAGTGGTATGAGATAATGTGGATATCTGTACATTAGCAGTTGATCCTGTCCCATATGATTGCAGATTAGCACTTTAGAATCACAAGCAATTCTGAATGCCTTTGAGCCCTTCTGAAATATATTGTAAAAGCCAGAATGTTACTTCTGAAATAAATTGTTTTATTGAGATTTGTCTCTCAACTAGATGACAAATTTTCATTGTAACTGACTGGGTTTCAAGACCATTAATGCAATAAATAACTGATAAGTCTTTGTATGATATTGAGAGAGACAAACTTACTGGGATGGCTCAATTTTTTTTTTTTTTTGAGTTAGCAAACAGATTATAAAAAGCACATATGCAGGAGTGGACCCCTGTTTCTTGGGCCTGAAAGTTACAATTGGGGAACTCTTTTTAGGAAAAAAGAACACAAAATTACAAATACAAATTTATTTATAAAAGTGACTATTTAGGATAAAATAAATTTTAACAAATTACTAGTAATTTTTAGAGTTTGGTCCTTTTCTTCTGATATCTTTTTTTTAAAAGATGCCTGAAATGCTTACCTGGAAATGCTTTAACCTTGCTTTTGCTCTTCACCTAGAACACTCTCAAACTCCTAGCAATTTCTAATACTCAAAGGATCTTTGTAGATGAGGCCTAGAAAACCTTCATTAGCTTCATTTGTAAATCTATATGTGGCAAAAATGATGTCATTTACTTAACACCTTTTAAATGCATAATAGTAATTAATTCCTCTCACTAGTCATAGTAACATCTGCTAGGTTAATGGCATAATGACTTTTTATGATGATGTGTTGAGTCTATAGTGGATTATAATACATGTAAGAAATAATCATTTATTGAACTTGCTTACAATTGTTTTAAAAATGTTGCGATGACTTTCTTGATATATTAAGTTAGCTAGGGTAAAGTCCACAGTTATGAAGTCAAATATTAATATAAATGTTGCTTTGAAGGGATTTTGCAAATATAGTTCAAGTCCTTAGTCAATGAACTTTTGGTAAGGGAGATTATCCCAGATAATCTGGTGAGCCAGACATAATCAGTTGAAAGGCCTTAAAAGACTGGAGCTTCCCTAAAAGCGTGAAGAAATTCTACCACTGAAAGTTTCTGCCTGTGCCCAGCCTGCCATAATCTTTCCTTTTTGACTTAGTGCTACATATTTTGAACTTGCTCAACCAGCCTCAACAAACCCATAAGTCAACTTCTTGTAATAAATCTCAATATGGAGTCCTGCTGATTTTACTTCCCTGGTTCCACTCTAACAATATGCTTTCTATGAAGTACACTATCACAGGATGATAAAAAAAAAGTTATGTGTTATTATAACAAACAGGTTGATTTGTCAAAGTTTCTGTGGTTTGTGGCTGAAGACAGTTGAATACCACTTATAAAGGAAATTTATGAACCAGAAATACCATTTGATCCAGTAATCCCGTTACTGGGTATATACCCAAAGGATTATAAATCATTCTACTATCAAGACACATGTACACCTCTGTTCATTGCAGCACTATTTACATAGCAAAGACTTGGAACCAACATGATAGACTGAATAAATACGGCACATATACACCATGAAATACTATGCAGCCATAAAAAAGAAGGAGTTTATGTCCTTGCAGGGACATGGATGAAGCTGGAAGTCATCATTCTCAGCAACCTAACACAGGAGCAGAAAACCAAACACCACATGTTCTCATTCATAAGTGAGACATCCCCAAAATATTTTGTTAAAATCATTTTTATTATCTTAACAGAGAATAATTGGTTTATATATTGTCTTCTGGTCCTTCCTTTGCCTGCTAATTGGCATCTAACTATATCAGCTGAACAACAGTGGCAAAGCTCATGAAGATACCCTGACAACAAGGGACTTGGCAGCTATGTAATGGGGTATGCAATGACTACCTGTCTATAAGTATACAGTATTCTGAAAATTCCTCTCTAATTCACATTCTTCCTCCTAGCCTATGTCCTATTTTTTGTCTTCTAGATAAATCATTATTTAGAAACTTTTATGTACATAAGAATCACCTGGGGATGTCATTAACTGTAAATTCTCATTTAACAGATCTGGGGTGGGTTCCCAGATGCTGCATTTCTAAGGAGCTCCCAGGTGATGCCCATGCTGCTATCTACTGTCCACATCTTGATTTCAAGGTACTGATTTCTAAATCTAAGCTCTAGGTCAGTATTGTCAAATGTCCTTTCATTTCAGCCACCATCCAGTAACAGTCAACAAAGGAACAGGCTGGTGAGAAAGAGTGGTGATCATTAATCAAAATACTTTAACAGTTTTCATACGATTCTCAAATAATGGTTGCTTAGGACCTGCTGAACCTTTCAAAAATGTTGTTCACATATATGACTTCTGTTTCGTAGACCCCAAATTTTGGTGTGTGAGTTATATTTGTGAATTGTGTGATAATTTAGTGTTATATAAACAAAAATGTAGAGCAATAGGAAGTATTTCTACTTTTAAAATGCCCCTGAGTTTTCTGTTCATTGTGGATGTTTAGTATCGAAAAGGTCGTGAGGTGAGCCATGTGTAGCAATCTCTCATTTATCATAAAGGCAATGGATATATCTACAAATGCTTTCTTCCTAAATTTCAATTATTTATTCAAGAACTTTTATGTAATATCAAAGATTTTTATTTACTAGTGCTAGATTTAAAATTCTAAAGAAAAGATATACTAAACCAGATTCATTAAAAGCTTATGTGTATATTTTTCACCTATAGCTTAAGGGCTAATATGAAAAATTGTGTTTCAATGAAAAACTATGCATTGTCTCCAGCACACTCTTCTGGGTTGTTAGTTTCTGGTTGAGTTCACTATTTTTGAACTATTTTTGGCCCTCTTTTCAAGTTGCAAGTTACTGATGGATACGCAAACTTTGTCTTACCTGCTAGAGATTTGACTCCCTCTTCTCTTTGGAAACGCCAGTTTTGGTATCTACTTGCAAACTGAACTGAAGTCTGCTACCTTGCACAAACTGTCAACTCTCCAAATTTTTCAATCTTATGTGTTTGTTTTTTTTTCAAAATTTAGTTACAACTTTCCAAACTAACATTTTCAGTTTTCTCCCTCCAACCTAAGAACATTACCAAGAACCAAAAACTGACAGCCCAGATCCCTATACAGACCCTCGACTGCCTTGCAGCTATCCTTTTCTCCCAAGATCTTCAGGACTTCAAAACAGCTGACCTTTGCCACCCCCTGGCAATTTAAATTCAAGTGGTTTTGTAGGAGCAATACCAACAAGAATCCCTGAAAGACTATTTCTGAGACTCTGCTTTGCCCCCCCACACTCCCAGCCTGGGAGCTGTAGGATCAATTCTGGGTTGTTCAGCAATGAGTGATATTCTTTTTTCTTAAACGAAAGGGGGTTGGGACTGACAATGTTGAACTTTACCTCAGTCCAGTGCTCCTGGAAAGTGAAGAGGTTTAAGAAATCTCTCTACCCTTTCATGTTCCAGAAACAGCTAACCACAAGGGACTCCTCTCCTCTCATGTATTCCAAGACCCTCTCTATCCTTCCTATAAGAATCGCAGATGGGCCGGGCGTGGTGGCTGGCTCATGCCTGCAATCCCAGCACTTTAGGAGGCTGAGGCAGGCGGATCATGAGGTCAGGAGATCGAGACCACCTGGCTAACACAGTGAAAATCCATCTCTACTAAAAATACAAAAAGTTAGCCGGGAGTGGTGGCATGCACCTGTAGTCCCAGCTACTCAGGAGGCTGAGGCAGGAGAATCTCTTGAACCCTAAGGTGGAGGTTGCCATGAGCCGAGATCACACTGCTGCTCTCCAGCCTGGGCAACAGAGCAAACAACAGACAACTTCTTCATCTAACTACCTCTACAAAAGCTCAAAATGTACCAACAAATAAAATGTGTCCTTTTCTTTGAGATGTTCTTGTTACTACCTCTATAAAAGCTCAAAAATAAAATGTACCAATAAATAAAATGTATCCTTTTCTTTGAGATGTTCTTGTTCAATGAACTTTCTCCATATTGCAGTAGGCTGAATAAAACCATCCCTTTAATTGTTTCATACATTTTGTCTTTCACAGAACAACTACACCAAAACAATTCGCCTGAGATATCACTAATAGAGCATTTTCTCCATACTGTTTCAAGTTTTAAAGATTTTACAGATACAGTGTGAATGGGTTCCGGGGAATTTATTGGCAAAACCTGACCCAGAGCCAGTTCTAAGTAGTTTCCAGGTTTTTAAATAAGGCATATCAAAGAGGGGTTTCAAGCTGTTTAAGAACCACCTGGGAACAACTTGAAAGCTAAAGAGAGAGCGCGAAGAAAGATGTTTCAAGTTGGAAGGGAAAGAAAGAGAATACAAAAGGACATTAAAAACCCAGCAGGAATGACTAAAATGTCACCTGGGGATTTAAAAGTGTTTGAAAACTGTCCCAAGTTCCAAAGTGATAGTTTAGGACATTGAAAGTGAGCCTGGCAACATGCCTCTCATTGTACAATTGCCAAATAACCTATGCACAGTGTAATTATGGAGATTGCAGCAAGGTGGGTAAAATGCAGGGCAAAGACATAAGGTAGACTCTGTAATGATAGTGTGGAGGATGAATATATTGGTAATTGGGGTTTTTTTGAAGTGTTCTTTTATAATAATTTTTAAAGTCGGCAGTATCTTTCTGAAAAGGAGATGAACAATTTTAAATGAAAATAAAAATAGGTAATGTAGTAAAATGGCTGATTTTAGAAATAAGCACAAGAATAAGCTACTAGGGAATTTGAGTTGAATACTATTTCAACAGGGGAGGCTGCACTTAGAAATACTAAAAGAATAAACACCTGAGTCAGTTTTCCAGCATTCCCATCTAGGCTCTACCTTTACTATCTACGTGAACTTAGGTCGATTATTCAAACTCTTTATGCCACAAATCTTTATATAGAAAATTTGGGGAATAGTAATTCCTACATTGTAGAACTATTTAGTGGAATAATAGAACAATAAATGTATCAGAGTCTTACTAAGTATCAGGCACTATGCTAAGGGCTTCACATGGGTTATATCATTTAATGTTCACAGCAACATTATGACAATGATAATATGAAGCCTATTTTCAGTAAAGGAAACTAAGGCACAGAGTGTTTACTTGAATTGTTTACGTTTACAGAACTGGCAAGCAGAACTTCGTTTTGAAATCAGTCTTAGGCTTAACATTTCATTTTATACTTTCATTGTTTCCATGGTTTATTCTCTTTATAAATTGCTATTCCCACCTCCAACCCCAGACGACCATTATCACCTTATAACTTAACGGGGATAAAACTGTAATTTTAAAGATCCCAACGTGATGTAAGAGGACCAGGAGTGGAGAACAAGCATGAAGAGGCAGATAAGATGAGACTATGCCAGTTATCAATGTATTGCCTCTCAGCTCCAAACTTTTTAATGCCTGCTCTGTGATGACGGACTCAAGCCTACAATATGTCTCATTTGCTAGCTGGCATGAGGTTGAGCTCTATCACTAGGGGGCAATGGAGACATACTGGAGGAGAAACTAATTCCTCTTCTAAGTTCCAAGTTCTCTGTGCTCCTCTTCCAAGAATCCTGCCCCGCAGTTTCTCTAGCACTAGGCTCCTACAGCATGACTTCTCCACTACCAAGCTCCTGCAGTGGCTCTCCCAATGTCAGACTCTTGCAACGCAGGTAAGGCTTCTCCAGAACCCCGAGCTAGCAGTTTTCCCTGTCAGCAGTATGCCACCTATCTGGTACCACTCTATGAATGTTTTTTCATAATATCCTTGGCAAGCAAGAGGCCAACTGTATGACTCTTCCCTGTGAACAGCCTTCCCTGTACCCATTTAATGGTTATGCAGTGAGTTCTGAGAAATAGCACTTCCCTGTGGATCGTTTCCCCTGTAACCCCTAGTAGCAGATTTCGGGCAAGTTCCACCGAGAGCATCTGCTGGGACAAGTCCTAATGTGTGTGATGGATTATATTGTTTGCTGAGAAGGACAGCAAGGAAAACCAAGTCAGCCCCCCAAGTAGAAAACTGCTCAGGGCGTTCTAAAATAGTATACAGTATATGTATATCATACACCAGTTAAACTAGTTCTTTAAACACGGGATGTGTGACCCTGCCCCCATCGCTTCCTCGTGGAGAATGCTTTCTAGTTTGTGTTTGATCAGTAGTAAGCAGGCACCAGCTGCCTGCCTAGTTTATCTCTGTGCTATGAGAAAACACAGAACACCTGCTTGCTAATGACAAGCACCTGTTCAGAGAGAATAAATACGTGGGTCAGCGTCTGCTCGAAGCTCTCAGCTCGGAAGGCTGTTAGCGTCCAGATTTCGCTTTGCTTTTCAATCTTTGTGTTTCTTTCTTAATTCCTTCAGTGCCACTGGGTTGGGGTCTCCGCAACCGAGCTGATCTCGGCAAGCATCTCTGTGGCTTTGCCATCCAGTGAGGCATGGATAAGACTGCTCAATCCTGGGAT
Source organism: Cacajao melanocephalus (assembly GCA_963573385.1). Classification (NCBI taxonomy): domain Eukaryota; kingdom Metazoa; phylum Chordata; class Mammalia; order Primates; family Pitheciidae; genus Cacajao; species Cacajao melanocephalus. Next base: position 8,521 of record CAUYLG010063204.1, read on the forward strand.
GGGAGAAGACTCTTCCTTACTCAATCTTTCTCATGCCTGGGGAGAAGTGGCTGTTCTCTTGCTTTCCTATTCCTATATTCCTTAGAGTTTTCTTTACTTCTTGCTAGTCAATTTTCTATAATACATATGTATCTAAACCTAAACTCAGAAGAAAAATATTGAACTTATAGTTAACTCTAAAATATGCCTATTGACCGTAGTTTCTTTTCAGTTATTACCTATTCTTTGTCCTTTCTCTGTTGGCTAGTTTCTTAGAAAAGTAGGTCAGCTTTCCTAAGTAAGCTTTCCTTAGCAGGAAAAGCGTCAGCTTTCCCATAGGCACCTCTATCTCAACATATCTTAGAAACTAATGTCACTTCCTAACTATTTCCTCTCTCAATGATACTCTTTTTTACTTTCAATGTAGCTATCCAAACTAGAAGATTGTCATACACCTATTCATCTCTTACTGGGCACATAATCCTTTAAATTCAACCTCATTCCAATTCCAAAAGCATCTAATTATTAGCTTCTTTTTAAAGAAAAACATTTTCTTGGAGTTTCTCTTTGCTAAATTTAAAATCATTTGCTTGTTCTTGTGAGGGTAATCTGGCTCTGCTAATTTCTCTTAAACAAAACCATAACTTTAAGGCTTTTGGGAGGGCTCAGAAAATGATATCCCAAAATATGGCACTTTGGCATGAGTAGTACTTTGAATGGATTGAAAGGCCTCAGAACCAATCTCTCAATTTCTCCTGCTGTCTGCCCCGCTTTTCCTTCCAAAGTCCAGGGAGGGACTTCTCTCTGAAGTTCCTTTATCTGACTGAGGAGAGTTCTCCCTAAAGAAATGCAACTATATTGAACCCCCTCTCTACAAATTTCGCCAAACAACCAGGAAATGTTATTAGAGTAGAAGTTAAGTCATTATCACACTCAAACGGGCTATTGCCTATTTTTCTGGAGGCTGCTCTAAAATAACTTTTTTAACCTAAGAGACTATCTGCATAATAAGACAACCTTTGTTCACAGTGCAGTTCTACCCCTTACCTTTTAAAACTTGTCATCACCTCCCCTAGAGCCCAGAGAAACTTCGTCCCAGACTATTTTCTGTTCCTTGATCCACTCATTTCCCCTAAGAAGTATTTACTCTTCCTCTAAAATTCCCTACACCTTTTACCCTCCACCCTGCCATTTGCTATTTTCCACTTCTCTGAATAGGGTATCTAAACTTCAACCATCTGGCCCTTCCTTGAGTCTCATATTTTGTGGGGTTTTCATGCACATGTGTACATTAATTTGAAATAAGATTAACAAGGAACAATACACAAATTTACTTCAATAAGCTCAATTGCTCAACCTCCAAAGGGAAGGTTTAAACTTCCTGACAGCTCTCAGTGTGTCTGATAAGGTTTTCGGTCTGTCATCCCATTTTTCACCAGGATGATTCACCTTTACCAATGAATATGGGAAGTACTTATCTTGTCCTTGTGAGCCAGAGACATGAAATGAGAACAACCAGTAAAAAAAAAAATCCAGAGACATAGGACGAAGTTGTAAAGATAGTCCAAATACAGGAGGAAACCAAGATGGAAAATTGAGTCAGATTTGAGGCAAGATGAATAGGTAACAGAAAACATGCAAAAGCTGTAGAGGAAGGAAACCAGAGAGAGACGGCTTAACAATGAGGGCAGCAAAGACCTTTCTTCAGTGGCGAAAGTTCCTGCCTTTATGAAGAATCTTTTGTATAATCTGTGGCAGAAGGAAGCCACAGATGAATTTTTCATATGGGCAGGGAAGATGTGTGGGTGAAGAGGTGGGGTTAGTGTCTGGGCAGAAATAACCAAAATACCTAAGACTCTAATTTTCAAGGAGAATTTTTTCCTCTGGATTTCTTATTAAAATTTCCTGTGACTTTCCCAGTTTTTAAAACATTTTCTTTTGGTTTCTTTCTTTGGTTTTTCTTCCTTCTGTGCTTTTAAAGTATTTCCTCTTACTTGCCTTCTCTGCAAGTGAAAATTGTCTTTTAAAAGCTTCACCAACCTGTGAAACAGATGCAAATTATTGACAACTTTTGAAAGAAACAGATGCAACTTATTGATGACACATGACACCACCGATGAGATTCTGTGAAAATGCCAGGAAAATAACCTTCATTCTGACTGGAGCTTAGGAAAGAATTCGGTCACATTTGAGCTGGGACTTAATGAGTAGGAGAAAAGTAAAGACCAAGGAAAGTGAGGAAGGACATATCAAGGCTGAGGAAAGGGCAGAAGTCAAAATGAATCTGTTGGCTGCAGTGAGTGACTTCAGATACTGAGACATTGACTGAGTCTGACACAGATTAGTAGAAGTAAACTGTTTGCAATATGTTAAGTTTGAGGTACTGGTGTGCCATTTAGAAAATCTTCTGGAGGATTGTAGCACATCGTATATACTGTGATGGTTTGACAAGCAGATACTGAAATGTTCATTTTTGTATTTAGCTTTTCCTAGGCTAGATATTGCATATAGTAGCATTTCTGCTGGATGCTGATGACACAGATAAAATATGTAGATACCCAGCCTTCAGAGATCTTAACATCTTAGTGGGGAAATAAGTAAATATGTTCCACAACAAGGGCTACGATAGAGATAAGTACTGCATACCATAAGAACACATGAAAATTCATAGATGACTTTTTAGGGAAACCAGAGTATACCTGAGCTAGATGTTAAAAGTTGCTGTGAGCCAGGTTAAAAAAAAAAAAAAAAAGCAGGGGATGATAGTACAGGAGTGGTATAGGTAGCCCTAAGGTGGTATGAATAACATAGTGTGCTAGGGGAGCTACATGTAGTTCCTACCGGCTGGTTCTAGAAGGAGCATGAATAACACTAGGTGGGGGCCAAACCATGGAGCAGCTGGCGAACTATGCTAAGGACCTCAGCATTTATTTAATTAGAAATAGGGAGCTACTGAAACATCTTAATCATTCTGAATTATACCATTTTATATCCTATATTACCTCTTCAATTTTTATAATTTGTATTCTTAGTGATTGTTCTAGAAGTAACAATGTGCTCTTTATTCCTTCTTGTGATACTAGGCTTTCATCTGAGACTATTTTCCTTCATTTTGAAACATTTTCTACCGTATTAAAATATGGGCCTGCTTATGAATAATTTCCCCAGCTTATACATGTCTTAAAAAATGTATTTATTTCATTTCAATTTTGGAAGGATATTTTCATTGGATTTAAAACTCTAGATGTCGGGGTTGTTGTTTTTTTCAACTTTTAAAAGTTAATATATTTCCCTGCATCTCTAGTTCCTGTTTAAAATCCTGCTCTTAATGTCGATGCATCTTATTCTGGCTGCTTTTAAAATCTTTTTCTTTAGCCTTGGTTTTTGGATGTTCTGTGATAAGTCTAAGTACTGTTTGTGTATTTATACTACATGGGGTTCATAGAAATTTATCAAATGTATCTTCAATTTTGAATTCTCCGCTATTATGTTCTCATTCCTGCTCTCGTTATAAAGTTGCAGTTTCACATGTTAGACTGTAATTATATCACAAATATTTTCAATTCCATTTATTAGAGCATAGAATAATGGAATAAAATGGAAAAACATTTCATTTCCTTACGTAGGCTTCAGTTTGTATATTTTATATTGACCAGTTTGCTTTTAAACCCATCTAATCAGCTCCCAGTTTGATTATATATGTAGGTATATCTGAAATTATGTATACACACATGTATATATTTTCAGTTTTAGAATGCCACTTGAATCTTTTATACATATTCTAGTTCTCGGTTAAATTTTGTTCATCCATTTTGTTCATCTTTTCTCTGTTTTCGAAACATGTTTATAATTGTAATTTTTAAAGTCCTGGTTGACTAACTCCGATATCTGGATAATCCCTGGGTCTGCTTCTAATATATATATATTTTCCTCTTGGTCTTTAGTCACATTTTTCCTGCTCCTCTGCAAGTCCTGTAATTTTTTATATGACTGAAAATATTAAAAGATCTATAGGCACTGAAATACTCTCTTCTCTCGGCGATGGTTTACTCTTAATTCAAGAGAATGAGATGCTGATGACCTTAATCCAATTAGGAATTAAGCTGGGTCATTGCCCAGGTGAAAATTTATTTAGGCTTAGTCCACTTCTGATTTCAAATGTCTGTTGTAGGCTTCTTTTTAGTGGGATATTGTCTCCCAAGTGCTGCAAAACTGCAGAAAACATTACTTTGCATTTCCAGTCCAATCCACAATCTCCACCACCACTCCAGGGCTCAGAGAATATCCTATGGGAAAGGCTGGCCAAAGCTCTGACATTTCTCTAGATTCCAATACATCACACCAACCCACAGAGCCATCAAAACTCTTCCAAATTTACTTTCCCATGATAGTCTCTCAGTCTAATGCAGGTCTGTTTCTTAGCAATGCCCAAACATCATAAATCCCCAGAGAGAAGAAAATACTTGGCAATTTTAGCTCATCTAGGGAGGGCCCTGCCATCTCTGGAAAGTAGTTATTTTGATCATCATTGCTTCCACACACTTCTGATGGCTTTAAACATATCATTTGTAATTTATCTGTTTTTTTAAATCTGGTGCAGTGAGAATGATAACCTGCCACTACCTATTAAATCCTATTCAGAAATGAGGTATGACAGCTGTACCTTGCCTATAAGAATTTCAACAACAAAAATGTTGACCAGCTGTTCTCCCTTTCCATAAGGGACCAAGCAAAGAGGAGGCTCTTAAACTTCCTAGCTGTGGACAAAAGAAACACCTTCATACTGCAAATGTTACTATTTCTCAAAGACGATATTGAACCCCAACTCAGAGGATTTTTAAAGTTTTGAAACCACAGATCTCAGATGGCTTTGTTTAATTCTGATTTTTTTTTCTGGCTGTTACAAGTTGAAAACTTGAACTTTTTATTTAAAATGAACTTCCTGCAGTGTCCATATGCTTTGAGTGCTTCACTGAGAATCGGGTTGTGTTACTTGTTCTCCCACAGGACCCCTCTTCGCTAGAATTTTTCTACAGAATTATTCTTCAAACTTGTAAAAACTCGGACTATAGTCTGAAAACTAATTTCGTACATCTTGTTTCTATATCTTGAGATCACTCAGTTTCTAACTTAAGCTTTCTTGTCTTCTCATCACATTAGCCTAGTACTGCAGCTGGAAGACTTTAAGACAATACATTTTAAGTGGTCTCTATTTATAGTGTTTCACATGAAAATAAAACAAGATTGCCAGACACTGTGTTCTAAAGTGGTATTATGATGGCTTCCTCCAGTATCCGTTTTGAAAATTAAGGTTATTTGGGGAGAGATTCTCATCCATGGAAGACTTATGGATACGTGTTCATGGCGTTGTAACTTCAGAAAAAGGACAAAACAAAAATGTTCCTTTCTTATATCCCAGCCTGTTGTCTGTCCCATCTGAGAGCACAGATCAGCAGCTGAACTATAAATCTTAACAGTCAAACCACACTTTGTTTCACTGCAACCTACAAGGCAAACACTTGTTATTTTCATGCTTTTCTACTCTATTTTTAATTATGTTTCACGAAGAGGGATAATAGAGTTGTATGATGGCTGAGGACTTACTTTCAAAAACTGACGGGGCCTCTGGAATTTGGGGATGCTTCTCTGGCTCTTTCCTGAAGTATTTCTCAGGGTCTAGAAGGAAAGCAGGTTTATTTACTTCTGGCAGCTCTTCCAGGGCTCCAATGCTTAATGACCTAAACGCACCTTCACAACAGCAGGTTTTAGAGGAAGATGGGGAGAAAAAAGTACAATATCATTAATTTCTTGGAAGGAGCTAGCACATTTCCAAGTCAACTTTTATAAATTTAACCTTCCTGTTACTCGGCTGGTACAGCTGCAGTGATCAGCAAACCCTATAAACACAGCTGTTCAAAATAAATCCATGGTGCTTTTTATTCAAAGGAACCAAAAGGAACTCAAGGCTTCCCATTCATTTATTTTTTATTTTGTATTTTCTACTATTTTCCCTTGAAAATGAATATTCTGCAGTTTTGGAAAAGCTCCAGTTTTTCTTTTATCTACAAGAAAATTGTATCCTTTGTAGAATGGAATCTATTTTTTTCATTATTTTAACAAAACATCTAAAATTTTGAATTGGCAGGTACTCTTTAAATAGTTATCAACTAACCAGAGCTGTTGTATTTGTTATGCTCACATAATAATCTATTTTAATCATGCTCTTAAAGGCAAAGTCTGGAACAAAGAAGTTTCTCTTTGCTTCATGTAATAATTGGATAATAGAACGGAAATCTATTAAAGCTTAACTCAATATATTTTGGAGCTTTAAGATGTAATGACTGTCCTGCTGATTTTCAGACTAGTCCCTTTCTTTTGGCCAATGTCTCCTTTTGCAATGAAAATGTTTAGCCAATGCCTGTGCCCCTATTTTATCTGGGAAGTAAATGACTTGTTATTTTTAAATTATAAACGTCATACTTCTAAGTTAATGCTGGAATGAGTTAAGACTTTGGAGGACTATTGGGAAGGCATGATTTTATTTTGCAATTTGAGAAGGACATGAGATTTGGAGGTGCCAGGGATGGAATGATATAGCCTGGATATTTGTTTCTCTGTTCTGTGAAGGTAGGAACTGGGTTTTTGTCACAATGGTGTCTCGGTACCTAAGAAAAGGAAACTAATTCATATTCAGCACCTGCTGTGGGAAAAAGTCATGTGCTACGTCAGTGGATTTCAGACTAACAGGCATCAGAATCGCCTGGAGGGCTTGCTAAAACAGACTGCCATGTGACCCCCTTGGATTCTGACTAACGGAGGAAAGCAGGGATGAGGGTCCCAGAATTTACATTTCTAGTAAGTTTCAGTTGATGCTTATGGTGCTAGGCCAGGGACCACTCTTTGAAAACCAATGTGCTATGTCAAATTAAAGAAGAAATCGTCACAACCTACAAGGTTTTGTTGTGCCCTTAAGACAGATGAGGAAACTGAGGCTTAGGATGGTTTAGTAATTTGTCTGAGTTCACATAACTGGTAAATAGCAGACCATGGACTTAAGTTGAAATATGTTTAATTCCAAAGGTTATGCTCCAAGACGTATTATTACTAATAAAATTGTATTGGTTGCTATAACATGCCAGGCACTGGTCAAACTGCTTTACGTATCTCATGTAATCCTAACAAAAACTCTGGAGTAGATTAGTTGATAAATGGACATTGAATGTTTACCAGTTATCAACTTTTTATAGCAAACTTTTACCAGAAATTTACAACATATCCGCTCTATGAAAGTATGACATTCCCTTGGACCTAAGTTGAAAAGATATAGTGAGTGAAATATTTTCATTATAAAATAAAGCTTCAGGAAGGATTCTCATCTATGTTTCTGAACAATATACCTTAGTATAATAATGATTCCTTTCTTTTAGGTTACTGGTCTTATAATTCTTTTCTGGTCAGCCAACAACTAGACTAACACATTGTTCTGTGTGACTTCAGGATTTCTGAGAACAAAAATAGTTTTTATTCATCCTTATTAAACACTTAAGGGAAAGAATATTCTGGTGCCATCTCTATTTTCAGAACTGTATTAGGTACTTCACACATTTTCTGACTAATATAGTTTGGATATTTGTCCCCTCTAAACCTCATGTTGAATTGTAATCCCCGGTGTTGGAGATGGGGCCTGGTAGAAGGTGACTGGATCACAGGGGCATATTTTTCATGAATTTAGTGCCATTCCCTTGGTGCTGTCTTTGCAATAGTGAGTGGCTTCTTGCAAGATCTGGTGGTTTAAAAGTGTGTGGTACCACCCCAAACTTGCTCCTGCTCTCGTCATGTGATGGTGCCTACTTCCCCTTCACCTTCCACCATGATTTTAAGGTTTCTGAGGTCCTCACCAGAAGCTGGGCAAATGTTGGTGCCATACCTGTACAGCCTGCAGAACTGTGACCCAATTAAACCTCTTTTCTTTATAAATTACCTAGTCTCAGGTATTTATAGCAATGCAAAAAATGGCCTAACACAGAAAATTAGTACCAAGAACAGGGTACTGCTATAAAGATACCTGAAAACGTGCAAGTGGCTTTGGAAGTGGCTAATGGGCAGAGGTTGGCAGAGTTTAGAGGACTCAGAAGACCGGAAGATGAAGGAAATTTTGGAAATTCTTAGATTTGTTCAATGGTGATAGCCAAAATGCTGATAGTGACGTGGGCAGTAAAGTACAAGCCAACAAGGTCTCAGATGGAAATGAAGAACTTACTGGGAACTGGAGCAAAGGTCACCCATATTATGCCTTACCAAAGACCTTGGCTGCATTGTGTTCATGCCCTAGGCATCTGCGGAAGTTTGAACTTAACAGTGATAATATAGGATATCTAGCAGAAGACATTTCTACACAGCAGAGCACTCGAGATGTGCCCTGGGTGCTTCTAACCGCCTAGCTTAGAGATGTGGGAGCAAGGAAATGACTTAAAGTTGGAAGTTATATTTAAAGAGAAAGCAGAACGTCCGTGTTTAAGAAATTTGCAGCCCAGTCATTTGACAAACAAAAAAAAAAAGCATTGTCATGAGAGAAATTCAAGCAGGCTGTGGAGCAACCACTTGCTAAAGATACCTGCATAACTAAAAAGGAGTCGAGAGCTAATATCTAAGACAACAGGAAAAAGGCCTTGAAGGCCTTCTAGACAGTCCCTCCCATCACAGGCCCATAGACCTAGAAGAGCTATACCACTGTTCTTCACATCCCTGCTGCTCCAACTCCAGCTATGGCTCAAAGGGCTCCAGGTACAACTCAGGCAGCCACTCCAGAGTGTGTAAGCAATAAGCTTTGGTGGCTTCCGTGGTAGGCCTGCAGGTACATAAAGTACAAGAGTGAAGGAGGCTGGGCAGCCTCGCCTAGATTTCAGAGGGTGTAAGAGAAAGCCTGGGTGCCCGGGAAGAAACCTGCTGCAGGGGCAGAGCCCTAACAGAGAATCTCTACTAGCACAGCAAAGAGGGGAAATACAGGGTTGGAGGTCTCATGCACTGCTTAGTGGAGCTCTGTAAAGGGGGCCACTGTTATTCATACTTGAGAATGGTAGATTCACTGGCAGCTTGCATCCTGTGCCTGAAAAAGCTGCAGGCACTCTAACCCATGAGAACAACCACAGGGACTTTTCCCTGTAGAGACACAGGGGCAGATCTGTGTAAGACCGTGAGAGCCCACTCCTCGTGCCAGTGTGCCCTGGATGTGGGCATAGAATCAAAGGAGATTATTTTGAAGCTTTAAGATGTAATGACTGTCCTGCTGATTCTCAGATTAGCCTGGAGCCTATAGCCCCTTTCTGTTGGCTAATTTGTCCTTTTGCAATGAAAATGTTTAGCCAATGCCTACGCCCCCACTTATCTTGGAAGTAAATGGCTTGTTTTTTATTTTAAGGCATGTAGGTGGAAGCAAGTTACCTTGTTTCAGATGAGACTTTGAACTTCATACTTTTAAGTTAATGCTGGAATGAGTTAAGACTTTGGAGGACTATTGCAAAATAAAATCATGCCTTCCCAATGGGAGAAGGGCATGAGATTTGGAAGTGTCGGGGATGGAATGATACAGCCTGGATGTTTGTCCCTGCCCAAATTTCATGTTGAAATGTAATCCCCAGTGTTGGAGATGGACCCTGGTGAGAGGTGTTTGGGTCATGAGGGTGGATTCCTCATGGCTTGGTGCTGTCCTCATGATAGTGAGTTCTCGGAGATCTGGCTGTTTATAAAGTGTGTAGCACCTCCCCCACTCCCTCTTGCTCCTGCTGTGGCCCTGTGATGTGCCTGCTACTGCTTCACCTTCCACCAAGCAGATGCCTGTGCTATGGTTCCTGTTCAGCCTACAGAACTGTGAGCCAATTACACCTCTTTTCTTTATAAATTATACAGTCCATGGCATTTCTTTATAGCAAAGCAAGAGTGTTCCAACACACTGGCTTAAATCTTACACTTTTTCCACTTGTATTCTGTGGAGCCTTGGACAAGTGACTTAATGTCTCTGTACCTCACTTTTGTTAAATGGGGTTCACAGGACATTACATTCATGTTAAGGAATAGGAACATTTTTATTTTCACACTAATCTATTAAATAGCATAGAAATATATCAAGAGTGACTACTTACTGAACGATTTTTTTATAACTTCACCATGATACGGTTGTGTTTTTTTCATACAGGTATTTCTTTCCTTATAATTTATGCCTAAATGTATATCTTCTGATGATCTGGCACTGGAAGAAAATAATTCATGATGAAATGATTAACCACAAGGATGAAAAGATTTTCTGGATATATGCATCTTTGACCAAAAAAAAATCATTTCTGTGAACTGAAGTAGTGAGATTTGTTTACACTAATCAAGACATATTTTTTAACAAAATGCCTACTAACCAGGTGATAATAGAAAAGGGTGAAAGCCAGAATGGCCAAGTGTCTAATTAAGCAAACACAATGTCCCCATAGCAACAAGGTCAGGAAAAAATTATACAGAAGAAAATTTTACAGAAACACATACAGTATCCTTATTAATTACATAATGAGAAGTAAGCATCAATGCTTTGTGTCAAAGCTTATTCAGTGTTAGGCATAGATCTTTAGTTATGGCGTCCAAAATGCAAAAAATTCAGTATTTTTGAAGTTTCTTATATGAATCTATAAGAAAACTTACGTGTAACTTGAATCCAGAGTTTTTATCAATAAAATATGGGAAGTAAAATCATAGCTGTATATAATCTTGTGAGAAAATAGAAAATGATCTCAAATCTATTTAAAATTCACTGTCATAGACTTCAACATTAACAGCTACAAGTTGTGTTGCCAAAAATTGTTATTAGTTTCTTCACAGCACCAAGCCAGCAAACACATCCATCTTCACAAAATTGTGGAGAGCCCTGGGGATCTTAACTCGCCCTCTTCCTTCTGTCTCCCTTCCCTGCATCACTTAGCCCTTCATAGTTACCATTTTTCCAATCCCTAACTTTTACTCTTATAGCTACAAAATCCATAGCAGACGTAAGACCCTGAGCTGTTTCCCATACCCTCAGCCTCAATTTTCTTCTCAATGTAATGGAACTTTTGCTGTGAATTTAAAAGGAAATAAGATGGATGAAAGTTCAGAAATGTGCCTAATAAATAATAGCATTCAAGTAATGCTCATTTTCAGCCTTTCTTCCTCCACTCTATTTTTACTGCATCTTCCAAATTCAAAGAATTTTAAAATCAATACAAGTAAAAAGTCTACATATCACTCTTAAAATTAATATTAGATGCTATTTGTATAGCTTTTAAGTAGTAATGTATTCCTTTCACATAAATTTTTCATTTTAGAGAATTTCGGTTTGCAGAAATGTTAGAGCTCCAGTATACCCCTCAAAAAATTTTTCCTGTTATAACATCTTACACTACCATTTGTCACAATAAATAAATCAATATTGGTACATTACTATTAACTGAAGTCCATATTTTATTAGTTTTACTAGTTTTATCTTAATGTCGTTTTTCTGTAAGGTCAACATTATATTTTGTTATCTGACTCCCTGTCCTCTGGCCTGTGGCCATTTTTCTGGCTTTTCTTGTTTAATATGATCTTGACAGTTTTAAATACTTGTCAGATTTTTTTGGTAAAATTTCCCTCATTTGGGTTTGTCTGATATTCTCCTCATGGTGAGACTGGGGTTATGTGCTGTAGAGAAGAAAGTAACAGAGGTAAACTGCCACTCTTATCCCATCCAATAAAGGCTGCATGCTATAAACCTGACTTTCGTGGTTGATGTTAACCTCAAGCATCTGACCACGGTTGTATTTGCCAAGTTTTTAGTAATAAGTACTTTCAATAGCTACTGTACAGTTAGTTACCTTTTCCCTTTTCTCAATGTTATTCTGGAAGCAAGTTTTCAATCATAGCACACATGTAAGAGGGGATGGGGGTGTTCATCACAATTGCCTTGAATCAGAGTATCAACGTAAATTACTTGGAATTATAGATTTTCTTTCTTTTAGAAGAGCTTTGTCACCGGGTAGGTGGGCAGTTTTCCCCAGATTGCACTGGAATGGCATCCCTCACCATATGCCATCTCATGTGAGTAAGAATGAGCATGGAGCCACTATTTAGGCTTTCAAGACAAAAAATGATATCCTTAGAGAGGCATTTAAAGATAGTAAGCGGATTTATGAAAATAAGAAGTTGGGTTTGGATACTGAAAGCATGGAGTGTGGCACAGTTAGGCCTTGCAGTTACTGAGTTAACAATACATTTTTTTCTCTCAAATTATTTAAACATGGAAAAGATTCTGGGGGCAGGGCGCAATTAAGGAGGTTCCCAATCAGAGTGGTTAACAATATAACTTGATTCCCCCACCCCCAAAATACGTTAAACTCTTCCCTGTTTTTCGACCGTTTGCTTTCAGACTATCTCATTCTGTGGAAGCTAAATCAAGTAGCTTTTGTATAAAGCAAAACACTTTGCCCATTTCCACTAAAGAATTTTATCCACAGAGGAAAAGTAGGCAAAGGGTAGGAAAGAGTCTTTTGGAAATCACAACAAATAAAGTCAACAATCTATTGCTTCCTGCTCATAGATACACATCTAACATTTGCAGGAGTGGTTACTATGAAGATGCACAGGGAACTGGAAGGAGGCAATATTCCCAAGAGGAGAAGTGATGAAAATAACCAGAAGACTGTAATACCAGGCTTAAACAGAGTTTTAAAACATTTTGAGAAAATGCCCGAGTAGGTGATGTAGGAAGAGGATCTACTATGGGATCCAGCAGCCTTGGCATCAGTCCTATGAGAAGAAAAGGCTCTAACTGATCTCCCTTCTCTTGACTCTGGCTGTGAAAGGGAGGTATAATGACTATCTCTTGAGTGCCCTCCTAGGCAAAAAAAAAAAAAAAAAAAAAAAAAATGGAAGGGAAAATGTTTAGAGTAGTGGCTTTATACACAGCAGGTACTTGATAAAATATTTGATTGCTTGACTCGGAAACCAATAATTTGTCAACATTTTCACATGATGCTTGTTGGACAGGCAACATAGAACAGTGGTAAAGTACTGGAAGCCTGAATGCCTGCATTTGTATCCCTGGTTCACCTCTTGGTTGATTGACCTGTGCAAATCACTTAACTTCTCTGCCTCTGTTTTTCAAGTTGTGAAATGGGGATGATAATAGTAGCTATCTCCTAAGATTACAGTGAGAATTAAATGAGGTAAACACAAAGACCTTAGAACAGGGCCTGAAACACAGTAAGGGCTCAGTTGGTATTGGCTAGTATCACTTTAAGCAAGAACGAGACAGTATTTTTCACTCGAAGAAGGGACTTCTAACAGCTCCCTATAGCCAGCTTTAATATTCTTGAGAACTATCAGAATGACCAGACAAAAAGTAAAAAGATGTGGCACTCCCCTAAACAATAATTTGCTGCTCTAATATTTTTAAGTTCAAATTTCAAGCATTGAATAGATTATCACATGCTTTCATTTGTCATACATGGACATAGGAAAGTTATTACCAGATTGTTGGCAAAAGTAGACTGCCAATCCTTCAAGTGTTTCCATCACATAAGGCCTAATTTAAAATGGGATTTTAATATTTTGTGTATTTTTTTATAGCTATTCATCTATTTTCTAATTTCTCACATGAAATCTGGCAGAATGATTAGGTAATCAATAGCATTTAAATAATAAATATCAGTTACCTTCTAACAGTAACATGAAACTTAAAATATCATAATTATTTTCCATTTTTAAGAAACATTTGGGGTGTGCTTTCTGCCTTATATAAACTTCCTGGGAAACTAATGGAATTTTTTGTTTCATTTCTCATCTGACTCTGTATACTGGTTTCTAATAATGAATCCCTTCCTGATAAGCAATTTTTAAAATGGTAACCAAAGAATGTGTCAGATAATAAAAGGCTGGGCACAGTGGCTCACGCCTCTAATCTCAGCACATTGGGAGGCTGATGAGGGCAGATCACAAGGTCAGGAGTTTGAGACCAGCCTGATCAACATGGTGAAACCCCATCTCTGCTAAAAATACAAAAATTAGCAGGGCATTGTGGCACATGCCTGTAATCCCAGCTACTCAGGAGGCTGAGGCAGGAGAATCACTTGAACCCAGGAGGTGAAGGTTGCAGTGAGCCAAGATATTATACCACTGCACTCCAGGCTGGGTGACAGAGGAAGACTCCATCTCAATTAATTAAAGGCATAGTTCATGCTCTTTGTTGCTCTAGAATAAGAATGAAGATTGATGAGTGAGTTCTACAGGTGAATTTGACTTCACATTAGAGACATTAAGAATAGTTCAATATTTGGTGAGTGAGTCATATAGGAACTATTCAAGAAGGCTAGGAAGTACTTCCAAAGATGCCATAGGAGTTAGTCTAAGACTTCAATTATTCCTTTCAAATTTGTTACTGATTATGTTAAAGGTTAATAAACCTGAAAAATGTTTACTTTCACCAATAATCAAAAACTCCGATTTAAAACAATAAGATATCATGGCAACAGTTTTAAGACAGCAATAACATCTATTTTTGGTTCAAAGGCAAGAAAACAACCATTGTATTGCTGCTGGTGAAAGAGCCAATATGTCCAGACAACAAGATGACCTTTAGCAAGATGACCCAAAGGTCTTTATACCTTTTGACTCAGCAATTCCTCTTCAAATAATTTATTCTAATGATGAATTCAATAAGATATTCCATGTGCACATTAAGGTGTTTAAGTGTTTTCCCAATTAAAATCTGTAAACAATCTACATATTTGAAAAGAAAATGGTTGAAAAGCTACATGATAAATTCCTAGGAAGTCATTATAAGTGTTGTTTTCCATGGATACTAATATTAACGAATATGAAAATGTGCTCACTGTGTATTTTTTAGTGATAAAACAGGTTATAAACTGTGTCTCCTAAGCCCCCATTTTTATAAAATGTATATTTTCATTTTTATATATTTGCCTAAAACGAGGTCTTAAGAGTGAAATGCCTAATGTTAACAATGGTTTTACCACAGATAATTGCATATCTTGCTAACTTGTACTTCCAAATTTTCCAGTAATCAAAATATATTACTTTTGGCCAGGCACAGTGGCTCACATCTGTAACAGAGCACTTTGGGAGGCTGAGGCAGGCGTATCACAAGGTCAGGAGTTCCAGACCAGCCTGTCAACGTGGTGAAACCTCATCTCTACTAAAAATACAAAAATTAGCTGGGCATGGTGGCGGGTGCCTGTAATTCCAATATTACTTTCATAACAAGGAAGTATTCTGAAACTATTTTCCAAATTACTCATTTTATCTACAGTTTTTCTAGATTAGAATAATCTTACATGAGTCCAGAAAAAAAAATATTGCTGTAAACTAGGAAAAATATGCCTACTGTAGTTTTGGTTTACTATTTTATCCCTTCACTTATTTTTAAAAAATTTTCCTAAAGCTAGTATGAGTTTTGCAGAATCTAGGAAAAGGATCAATCTTTCTCCATATCAATTGTTAACTTAGAATTAGGCCTTTCTATTAATCTCTTAAATTCTATATTCATCTCCTCAGGACTTAAATTGAAGATAACTCTTTACTATCTACCTACTTCTCACAAATATTATAAAATACTTTCCAGTCCTGTGAAAACCCAGGTATGTTTGTATAAGTTAGAAAATATACACCCCAATTTTTTTATTATACTTCAAGTTCTGGGGTACATGTGCAGATTGTGCAGATTTGTTGCATAGGTATACATGTGCCATGGTGATTTACTGCATCTATCACCCTGTCATCTACATTAGGTATTTCTCCTAATGCTATCCCTCCCCAATACCCCAACCCGCTGCTCATCCCTCCCTTACCCCACTACCTGCTGACAGGTCCCAGTGTATGATGTTCCCCTCCCTGTGTCCATGTGTTCTTATTGTTCAACACCCACTTATGAGTGAGAATATGTGGAATACACACCCAAACTTTTTAACCTGGAAAGAGAATCTTAGGTGTTAAAATGAGAATAGCTTTAAGGCAGTTAATTTTTTTTTTCCTGTTTCTTGTTTCTTCTATTTTCTTTAGACTTTTCCTGCTTTCCTTCATCTTTCTTCCTGTGCATCCTCCCTTCCATCTAAACATACCCCCACCTGCATATACACACCAAATGTACTTTTTCTCCTTTTGTCTAAATTCTTTCACACATTTATTTTTCCTTTATATTGTTTCATGTGGATGAGAGCTAGCATGATTCCTTGAATTTACCAATCTGATTACGTAAAGGGATGCATTATTCAGAAAAATATTAAAATGATTTAGAATATCATCTGTATTAGAACGCACCAAGGACATTCTACAGCTGACAACTTTATTGTATTTGTATGTTTTCTGCAAAGGATTCCTGCTCATGTTCCTGAGGGAACTGAAGGATGTAAATGATAATTCTGAGGATGTTTTTAACCCTCTTCTTTTTTAAAATTTAACAACTCCTAAATGACATTTTTCTATACCATCTCATTATTAGTCTTAAAATTATATCAATCCATTCATCTGAATTAGATTAAGGCACAAATTTTAAAGATCACAAGTACTTTTTGATACTTTTTCATTGTACAAAATGGCTGTACAGTAGGAATAACTTTGCTTCGTATCCCTGGAAGTCTACCAGTGCCTATATAAGATTATAATCAATATGAGAAGATCAGTTTGCTGTACTCCTATTTAATCTGGCAGAGAACAATGCTTCAGTTTTAAGAGAAATCTGTGAATTTTAAAACCTACATGTTGGTGAGTGAGTGAGCCACCCCACCAGGGAAACGATGTTTTATCCACGGATCTGTGCAACCCATAGATCGGGAGATCACCTCGTGAGCCCACCCTACCAGGGCCTTGGGTTCCAAGCACAGAACTGAGCAGATTCTCGGTGGCCGCTTGGGTTGCAGCCAGTGGCAGTTTGCTGGAGACTGCCTAAGACAACCAAGTTTCCAGAGGTAGTGGCGGTCACCATCACTGTGGCTCCAATCAGCCGTTTTCCCTTGCCAGTACTGGGGAAACGCACATTGTCCAGGGATAGAGGAAGGGGGAGGAAGAGCATCAGGAAAAATTGCTAATGCATGCTGGCTTTAATATTTAGGTTATGGGTTGATGGGTGCAGCAAACCTCCATGGCCCACGTTATATATGTGCACCATATATAACCAACCTATATATCCTACACATGTATCCCAGAACTTACAAAACAAAAATCGGCACTGATTTTCATAATATAAAGTGTCCAGGAACAATAGAAAATAAAATTACACGAAAATAAAGTCAGGGAAGAAGTAAACAGCAAATTGCCAATGTTTGAATCTAGGAAAAGATCGGTTTTAAAAAATGTTTACAACAGGAATGATGGCTCACACCTGTAATACCAGCACTTTGAGAGGGTGAAGCAGAAGGATTACTTGAACCTATAAGTTCAAGACCAACCTGGGCAACATGGTGAAACCCTATCTGTACAGAAAAACATATAGGGGTGTGTGTGTGTGTGTAAACCGGGCGTGGTAGCATGCCTGTAGTCCCAGTTACTTGGGACGCTGAGGTGGGAGGACTGCTTGAGGCAGGGAGGTTGACGCTGCAGTGAGCTGTGGTTGTACCACAGCACTTCAGCCAGGTGACAAAGTAAGACGGTCTCAAAAGAAAAATGTTTAAAGGATAACTGAGTTTGTCATAAGGAATGGGAAATTAGTATGTTGGCTGAAATACTCCTAAACAGCAATCTGTAACAGTTGCCTTCATTATTCTATGCATGTGATGGAAACAGGAAAAAAAAATGATCTATATGTGTTACCCTGAGGTAACTTTATTTCTTCATCTGTAAGATTGAGTAGGGTAGGTGGGTGGGGACATTTTATCCTATGTAAAGTCTTTCCATTCCCAGCATTCTATGATTGTACAGAATTGCTCATGCTAGATTTCTAATTTGAAAATATCTTTCTGCCTAAATGTAAAATGCCACTTGACATTTCTGCAAGCCATAATTCAAGAAAATGGAAGAACAAATACCAAAGTAATTTAGCATAACAGAATGCTAAAGAGGAATTTTTCTTTTCTATCTGTGTCAGTAGAGATTCAAAAACTTTGAAAGCAAAATAATTTTTTGATTAGTACAAAAGTATTTCTACATTCCAAAATGAGATAGTAGACTCCTTGGCAAAGCAATGCTGCACCCAAGAAGGTTAGCTCCAAAACTGATCTTATGACACTTAAGCCAACCATCACACTGAGATATAAACAAAGGATGCAGAAACTCTTAAGGGATAATTGCATCAGAGAGTCTTAAGAGTGAATTGAGACCCACTCCCATGAGAGAGGAGGAAAGCTTTTCTTATTTCTAGCCTCCATTCCCATACCCTAGAGGACATACATAAAGCTATTTGGGCTAACAATAAGACGGACATAGCAGGCCTGTGTCTAACACCTGAAGAAGTTTACAAGAAAAAAAGCTGTACATGGTGCTGCAGGGGCAGCGGAGTAAGAGTGGAAAAGTTGGTGTTGCAAAATGTTTGAGTTTCCCACAGGCCAAGTGGAAGTTAAACCAGGAGTTGTGCAAGAGGGGAGGCTTGGCAATGTGTAGAACTGTAACAGAAAAACACTGGGATGTGTACTACAAGGGGCATGAGCTGGAGGAGGTGAGCCATAAGAAACTAGCCAAAGAGTTCGTGAGTTTGGAAATGTGTAATTCAAAGGTCCCTGAGTGGGGTCATCAAAGAACCCTCAGCTGTACCACCGGGAGAAAGAGTATGCTTTGCACATCTGCCAAGCCTCAAGAACAGCAGCGATACCTTTTTCCTTCTTCCCATCCCCCACTTTATATCCTCAATGAAAGGAAAACTGACTAGTGAGTTAAAGGGAAGAAGAAAAAAGAGTTCTCTCTGGTGTTTTACCTGTTTAACATGGAAGATGACAGAAGCATTGAATTACAGCATGGTGGGAGATTTAGAACTATTTTCTTGTCAGCTCTGTAAACCCCATTTCTTTCCTTACATGGAACAGATAATAAAAGCACCAAAATATTTTTATTCTCCAAGTAATAGGTTCAGATATCTATCTCTACAGGAATAAAATAGTCATTTAGCATGGAAAGTTAAATTATGAGATCATGGTTTAGCAAAAGTATAGAAAACAAAAGAATTAAACTTCTTGACATGAGAGCATAAATGGAGTGTAAACATGGGATCTAACAGAGATGTGAAGAGCAGACATGTCTGAGCAACACTGAAGGACTAGAAACCTTAAGGGAGGGATGTCTAACTTCAAAGTTAAGTTCTTTGAAATTTTGTCACATAAACGCTGAGCACTTTATCAAAACCAGAGTAAAATCTGATCCACATTCTAAGATGATAGATAGATAGTTTTTGAAGAAAGAGGCTAATTTTCACAATTAGGTTGATGATGGAATAAGACTAGATGGCACTTAATACAAATCAAGAATTCAATGTAGTCAAGAAATAAAAACCAAATACGACCCTGATAATACAAGCCACTTGTCCATGCATACCTACCAGTCCCCTAGATTTTGGAGAAATCTTGAGGTAGTCATTGAACATTCCACAGGGGACAGAAGGAAGTTTGGACCAATCTTACTCCAGCTGACATTTGGCTAATGTTCAAAATTACTTACTTGTATGCTGAATCATCTTTGTTTTTTTTATTAGGTAGAGAATGTTCTGTTGAGTCTAAACAAGATTCCTCCTTAGAAAACAAAAAAATTTCCTTTTGAATCTCACTTTTCACTGAATTAGTATCTCTTTTAGGAAGGAAAAGGCAGTTTTCAATATGCCAGTGCTTTTCCTGAAAAAATAAAAACATCTGTTTTATTTTTATGAAATTTTCTTCAAACATGTATATGTGTTTACATGTGCTGGTTTGCTAATTAAAGTCCTGGGGTGGGGAACACAGATGAAAAAGATGTGACTTCTGTCCACAAGAAGCTTACAGTTTTACAGGGGAAATGATATTCATGTACCTTTAACAAAGATGGAAAATGAGATGTGTTAAAAGATAAATTATCTGAAGAGATCATAATGAACTACAAGAAATATTTTACCATTCCCACTTTGAAATTCTGAATAGCCAGATATGTATTTACTAAAAACAAAACAAAGCTTTTGTTAAAAAATTGTCACAATTTTTCCCTCAACTATTTTCTTTGCATATTGCCTCCTTAAAATGTCTTCAAAACCCAGTTCAGTTATTAAATATTGTTTTCTAAAAAATGTTATATAATAGTTTTCACAGATTTTGGCTAAACTTCTTAAAATGCATTCATCTAGAAAAAGTTCCCCACTGACAATCTATTTTATGTTTTAAATACAGAACCGATTTTCTCATCTTATATCAATTCACTTCATGCATACAGAAGGTTCCAGAGAATGCAGCCTGTGAGATGAGGGGAGCTATAGGCATCCTGCAGATAATTGGCTGGTCTGCAAATTGATCAGCTTTGTCATAAGTGTGTGCAGAATAAAATGCCTACACTGCCAGGTAAATAATATCAATGAATGAATCGAACCTAATACAAGAAAATAAATGGGTAATAGTAAATAAAAATCACCCTCAGTATTTAAGGCAATAAAGAAAATTGGGGACTACACTGAATTAAAGACAACCCATTTTACATAGGCCATAGTTACTCTTAAGGAATGACATGGTCCCCCCCCCACTTTAAGTTCTGGGATACATGTGCTAAACATGCAGGTTTGTTACATAGGTGCAGCAAACCACCATGTCACATGTATACCTATCAACTTATCTAGGTTTTAAGCTCTGCATACATTAGGTATTTGTCCTATTATTCTCCCTCCCCTTTCTCACCCCTTGACAGGCCCCAGTGTTTGATGTTCCCCTTCCTGTGTCCATGTGTTCTTATTGTTCAACTTCCACTAATCAGTGAGAGCATGTGGTATTTGGTTTTCCGTTTGTGTTAGTTTGCTGAAGATGATGGTTTCCAGCTTCATCCGTGTGCCTGCAAAGGACATGAATTCATTCTTTTTTATGGCTGCATACTATTCTGTGGTGTATATGTGCCACATTTTTTTTGACCAGTCTAACATTGATGGACATTTGGGTTGGTTCCAAGTCTTTGCTATTGTAAATAGTGCTGTTGTAAACATACATGTGCATATGTCTTTATAGTAGAATGATTTATAATCCTTTGGCTATATACCAGTAATGGGATTGCTGAGTCAAATGGTGTTTCTGGTTCTAGATCCTTGAAGAATTGCCACACTGTCTTTCACAATGGTTGAACTAATTTACACTCCCACCAACAGTGTAAAAGTGTTCCTATTTCTCCACATCCTTGCCAGCATCTGTTGTTTCCAGACTCTTAATGATCACCATTCTAACTGGCATGAAATGTTACCTCATCATGGTTTTGACTTCCTTTTCTCTAATAACCAGTGGTGATCAGCTTCTTTTTTGTTTGTTGGCTGCATAAATGTCGTCTTTTGAGAAGTGTCTGTTCATATCCTTCACTCACTTTTTGAGAAGGTGCTTTTTTTTCTTGTAAATTTGCTTAAGCTCCTTGTAGATTCTGGATATTAGACTTCTGTTAGATGGATTGCAAAAATTTTCTCCCATTCTGAAGGTTGCCTGTTCACTGTGATGCTAGTTTCTTTTGCTGAGCAAAAACTCGTTAGTTTAGATTCCATTTGTCAATTTTGGCTTTTGTTGCAATTGCTTTGGTGTTTTAGTCATGAAGTCTTTGCCCATGCCTATGCCTTCTATGATTTTGCCCAGGTTTTCTTCTAGGGTTTTTATAGTTTTAGGTTTTACACTTAAGTCTTTAATCTATTTTTAGTTTATTTTTGTATAATGTGTAAGAAAGGGGTCGAGATTCTGTTTTCTGCGTATGGCTAGCCAGTTTTCCCAGCACCATTTATTAAACAGCTTTGTTCTTTTTGCTTAGAATTGTCTTGGCTATACAGGCTCTTTTTTTGTTGTTCCATGTGAAATTTGAAGTCGTTTTTTTCTAGTCCTGTGAAGAAAGTCAATGGTAGCTTGATGGGAATAGCATTGAATCTATAAACTACTTTGGGCAGTATGGCCATTTTCATGATATTGATTCTTCCCGTCCATGAGGACAGGATGTGTTTCCATTTGTTTGTGTCCTCTCTGATCTCCTTGAGCAATGATTTGTAGTTCTCCTTGAAGAAGTCCTTCATATCCCTTGTAAGTTGTATTCCTAGGTTGTTTTTGTTTTGTTTTTTCTGTAGCAATTGTGAATGGGAGTTCACTCATGATTTGGCTCTCTGCTTGTCTATTATTGGTGTAAAGGAATGCTTGTGGGTTTTGCACATTGATTTTGTATACTGAGACTTTGCTGAAGTTGTTTATCAGCTTAAGGAGATTTGGGGCTGAGACAATGGTGTTTTCTAAATATACAGTCACGTCATCTGCAAACAGAGACAATTTGACTTCCTCTCTGTTCTCTTGCCCAATTTCTCTCTTTAAGAGAAGTGAGAAACTTTATTCTTCACATGAAATCTATTACTGTTTAAATGTGGGCAACTAAGTCAAATTTTAATTATTCATTGGATGAAGAAGCACAATCAAAGCCACTGGACATAAAATAAGATCAGATGAGAAGAGTTGCCAGTTCACAAACTCTGCCTAGCACAATAAGAGTTAGTGCACAAAGAAGGGCACTGAAGAATTTCAAGCATCACCTGAATTTATCCTACAATTACCTGACAGCTTCATGGGATAAAAGTGCATGCATGAATAAATCCTCTTCAATTCTATTTCTCCAACTCTAGAAACAGATAATACCATACAATTTACTTTTAAAAATCTAACCTGAAAATAAGCCTAAGATTAATAGCTATGTTATAAAAGTGATTCAAAGTTTTATTTTTTAAAAAAAGCTTTCATGAAACATACGGAATATGGCACTAAATTTTAAATATTTTTCAGACTGCATGCAATTGAAAGATTGTTTTAACATAATAAAATACATTAGTTTCTCCTTTTTTATAATTACTAATGACTTCAATGTTAATTCAGCTGAAAAACAAATGCAAGATTCAAATGTAGGGCAAAAGTCACTATGTTGTACAAATCGAATTTTTTGATACTAGTTATATTTACTAATTGGACTCTTTCTCTTCTCGTCTATGTATTTCCACTTGCCTTCCATGACTTTCTGTAAAGAGTGTCCCTTCTTACATACCATTAGCAGGACACTCACTGTTACTATTTTTTAGTTCCCGCTAATTTACCCTCTCCCTTCTCTTTTCTTTTCCTCTTTTCCTCTCCCCTTCCCCTTCTTTCAGTTTCCACTTTCCCACACTCTTTCCTGTACATCTTGGGACTAAGGGCACCTATGTAGCCAAGAGAACTTGATAAAAGTGAATCCTTTATTTAAAAAAAAAAAAAGGTGGTACAAACAGAAGGAAGTAGAAAACCCAGTTTTCCCCAGCTTTGTTAGCCTTCAATTTGTAAAACTGATCCAGCTCTGATGACTCTTCTGCCTTGAGCAGAAGGGGAAAAAAATATATTAATCTCATGCAGGCTTTTTGGGTCTGAAGTCCTTCACAAAAGCAAGACTTCACAAAAACAATTAAAATACCAGTAAAATAAAAATAAGTAGTTTTACAAGCACACATTTCTTAGTTAAAATTTAGCTACAGAATATGCTTGGTGGGTACACTTTAGATGGCACCTACACCTAGAATGTTTCAACCCCGGAAGTCTAAGGAACTTCTTAGGTCACCCAGTTGATGACATTTTGCTTCTTTACCTGCTGTTCGAACCTCATCTCATCTTGCCACAGCCTACGTCAGCAATGCATTGGCTTCTTCAGTGGCCGGAAGCAGGCTTCTAGCTTCTTTCCTGCCCAGTCTGCCAGCCATGTCCCTCCCTATCTCATTTACTACATACCCATATGAGTTCCCACTTAGCCACTGTTTTTCCTGACTGAGAAAAGTCTAGTGCTTGTCTTATTTACAAAATAAGAGATTGATACGGCTCCTGAGTGTTACATTGAGACTCTCATTTTCCAGCCAACATGGGTCCACCTCCCAGATGATTTTCTGACTTACCAACACCCTCTACATCATAAAGGGGTGCTTAGAATTCTTTCCACACAGGTTGGCCTCATCAAACTGACTTTACAAATGAGCAACAACAAACCTTGTCCACCACTAAAAGAATTGCCCACTTTCCTCACATAAGATTGGCACCCAAGGCTCCTAAATAGAATTAAATCAGCTGGCCAAACAAAACTTGAGGCTTCACCTTAAACTTGTACCAGTTTTGAACAGTACTAGTTGAAACCAATCAAACATTTTGTCTCCAAAAGCACAAATGGAACAAGAAGAGTTCCCACAAAAGCAACAGGGAAAAAAACAGAAAATATGAGACTAAATATTTTTTTTCTATGCCCCCCACTTGCATTTCATTTCATGGGCAGGAGCAAATCAGATCTAACTTTCATGAGAGAAAGGAGTTAAAAATATGAGCCCCAAAGTGACCCAACTTGAGTTAAAAGCCAAACTCTACCACCCTGAGTTCTGTGAACTCAGGCAATTTATTCAAACTCTCTGTGCCTCTGTTTCCTCATCTGTAAAATGAGAATTGTGAGAGCTCCTCCCTTCTGGGTTGAGCAATTATGAAGATTAAATGAGTTAGTTCTTGAAAAAATTTTGGACCAGTGCCCCAGGTACACAAGAAAAACTTGGTAAATGTTAATTATTATTATTTGGTAGCAGTAAACCAGATAATAGGATGATTTTTTTTTCTAAGATTTTCTACATTTGATTATCGCATTCTTAGTTAACAGTCATAATCGCCTGTCTTCTTAATAACATGTTCATTTTATCCACATCACAAATTTAGAGGAGAATTTTTTCAGAAATTCTGGAATATTTTGAGCTGCACAGAGCCTCCATCTTTCCATGCCTCTGGTGTCTTCTGCTTGATGAAACTGTCCTGGTTAATGGAAAACAGGACAAGAGTCGCCTGAAGCTACTGCTTCGGCAATGTTGTCAGTTCTTTCGTGACTAATGAACAATAAACAGCTGATGAGCTTCAAATAGAAAACAGCTCAAGTTAATACTAAATGTCAAGTAAATACCAGAATAATAAAGCAATATTTCTACCTGCCCAAAGATCCAAACAGGAGCATTGCAGACACCAGTCACACAAATGCTGCAGTCTGCAGAGGAGGAGATGATAATCGGTAACTGACCACCCGGCTCGCATATCTCTAAGGAACTTATTCGGTCCTCATGAGGTTGGAATGATCTTATCAGAGTTGGGGCCTTGGTGATTTTGTTCTCACTGGAGTTAAGACAGTACTCCTGAATGAAAGAAAAAAAAAAAAAAAAAAAAAAAAAACAGCAAAACGCTAAAATATCCAAATACGAAATTATTACACTGACAGAACATTTTTTTAAAAAAAGCAGATTTTAAAATTTGAGGAACAATAACCCTGTGATCCAAATGCAAAAGGAAAGTTCATGATAAAAGAAGCTAGAAAAAGGCCAGGCGTGGTGGCTCACACCTGTAATCCAAGCACTTTGGAGGCCAAGGCGGGTGGATCACCTGAGGTCAGGAGTTCAAGACCAGCCTGACCAACATGGTGCAACCCCGTCTTTAAAAAAATATTAAAAAACTAGAAAAATAGAAACCTTTTTTTTAAATGTAATTTTAACTTATCTGACTACTTGGGAAGTAGAAAGGAAGCAGTGAGGAAAGAAGAAGGAAAGCAAAACATAAATAGTAAAGTCAGTTATTGGATAAAGATGAAAGTTACCACATATAGGTGGTCACATATACAACTTTTAAATATTAGAAAATTTAGCAGGTAATCAGTGATTTTTTTTTTTAATCCCAAACTAACTCAGGGTAACAATAATGTCAGATGAAGGAATAGTTCTCTACTATTTAAATTACATTTACAATCTCATTGCAAATAAGGTGTAGCCTCACCCTGGGCAACATAGTGAGACTATGTCTCTACAAAAATAAAATAGCTGGGCATAGTGGAACATGCCTGTAGTCCTAGCTACTCAGGAGGCTGAGGTGGGAGGATGGCTTGAACCAGGAGTTTGAGGTTGCAGAGAACTATAATCATGCCACTGCACTCTAGCCTAGGTGACGAGGAGATCCTGTCTCAAAAAAAAAAAAAAAAAAAGATGAATACAGAAAAATTAAGGTATACACTAACTATTTACATTCAAATAATGCTCCAATGCCTTACTAACAATACGACATTTCTAAGTTGGATGACTGATTTAACAGGTTGTCAATATTGAGAAAAATATTATTTTCCTCACCAATTATTTAAAATAAGTCTCTTCATGACACTTGTAAATGTTTTCTTTAAAACACTTATACTAAACTTATTTAGGAAACAGACAAAACCTAATTCAGTTACCTGCAACAAAGACCATCAAAAATCATAAAGGTGATGTGATAATTTGTTTTCAATTTACCTCTATATTCCAGATTTTCAACCATCCATTAAGATCTCCTGTGGCAAGGTATCGATTCATCTTGTCAGTAGACATAATAATTGATCCAACTCCACTATGAGCCAAAAATTCAGCCAGAAGTTGCTTCTTATGTATATCCCAAAATCTGACATAACCAGATCCTCCACATGATACCAGGTTAGCTCCTCCTAACATGTAAGGAAAAATCTAACTAGAAAACTGAACAATGAATACCAGAAATAACTTCTTCGATGGCTTTCCCTGTGGAAAGCATGAATTATGTTGGAGAGGTGAGTAGCCCTGAGATCAATTCCCAGCACCACTTTAATTTTCTCAAATATAAAATCGTAACCCCATGATAACCTCACTGCTTTGTGTTGAGTATTAAATGAGATAGGATGTTGAGATGTTTCAGTACACTTAGCTCCCTTTTCTTCAGTCATTATTCTGATGTTTGGGGGGTTTTAGACATAATTAGTTATTTCAGTTAAATATGAAATATTCCAACATTATGATCTCATTATATAAAATTCATCTTCCTAATAACCCATTGGACATACACAATGAAATAAAAGTTCTCATGTACGGATTTGGATGGAATATATATATACATAGTGGTAGCACAACTATTGATTTCTCCATTTAGCAGCATGCTTAGAATTCTATTTGTGAGCTTTCTTTAAACTTTTTCATCAAAATAATTCATTGAAAACCCTTAACTTTTTTTTTTTGAGACAGATTCTTGCTCTGTCGCCAGGCTGGAGTGCAGTGGCGTGACCTTGGCTCACTGCAACCTCTGCCTCCCGGTTCAAGTGATTCCCCTTCCTCAGCCTCCCAAGTAGCTGGGACTACAGGTGCGCACCACCATGCCTGGCTAATTATTTTGTATTTTAGTATATATGGATTTCACCATATTGGCCAGGATGATCTAGATCTGCTGACCTCATGATCCGCCCACTTTGGCCTCTCAAAGTGCTGGTATTACTGGTGTGAGCCACCATGCCCGGCCTATAAAACCTTATTTTGGTGAATAAGCCTAGAACTAATCTTCTCGTTTTCCATTTTTATATGCTTTGTTGAAGCACCTTACCTAAGTTATTCTTCTGCAGCAAAATTCCTATTTGATAAATCAGTAGATGACTTCCAATTTGCTTACAAATGTACTGCCAATTAACAATCATATTTATTTAAATAATGTGTAGCTGCTACAGTGAAAACAGTCTGTGAATACTGAACATTAATAAAAATTAGTTTTGAGGAAATGAGAGTAATTTCAGGAAAATAATTCATATTGTGAGTATAAGCAAGTTCTAAAAAATGGAAAGTTTTAGAATCTAATTGTCTCAAAGCTTATTCTAAACATCCCAGGATGTTTTTAAACTATACCTTTATTGATTCTTAATGATGAAAAATTTTACATGAAAATTAGATTTTTCATCAGTAAATTAACTATGAGAAACAATAAACATAATTTAGATATGTTTATTTCCTTTGCAAACACATAATACATGTCTAGATTCCTAATGTTAAGAAAAAATACCTTTAAGATACAGTTCTTATTTTAGATGAAAGGTCAAAAAATATGTATTATTCTCCAGAGAAGATTTTCACTTTGGAAAGATGCAGGTTGCATCAACACCATGCTAATATTGCCACTGACAACAGGGAAATAATTAAGCAAATGGCTATTTCATTTACATAACATCAAATAACTACAGTAAATCATAAAACAGCATCAATGTTAGTATACATCTAAGCAGAAGATATAACCAATACTTAAAAAAAAAAGAAAAAGACAAGAACAGAGAAGAGAGCAGGCAGCTCTTGTCCTGGGATTAGCAATTCTTTCAAATTCTGTTACTGTTCTTAACCTCCATACTTCTCATTATTCTCTTCCAGCCTATTTTGATCAGGTGCTCATATAGTCAGTCTCAGACACAACTTTTCTGCTGTATGTGGACTTAAGCTTTGACTTTGGCATACATCTTGCTGTGCCCCTACTCTATGAAAACCTCTTTATGCCATGGCTGGAACAATAATTCTGACTGTTGCCTATATCCAATAATGTCAGATTTTTTTCTCATCTTGATCTTGACATATACAACACTGGATAAATTAGTAGTGGGCTGTAGTCTGGCTCCTGCTTTTGGACCCATCCTCCTAAACTCCAGTTTGCTTGCCATTGTCTGTGACCTTACATGACACAGTACTGATTGGTTAGCTACATGCAGTCAAATTATACAAAATCTAGTAGAAATAGATTGAATTTTCTTTATTTCCCCCTTTCCAACTACATGTAAAATGTAAATCTATATTTTACCTGTCACTGCAGTGTTTTTTCTTGCTTTA
Source organism: Cacajao melanocephalus (assembly GCA_963573385.1). NCBI lineage: Eukaryota > Metazoa > Chordata > Mammalia > Primates > Pitheciidae > Cacajao > Cacajao melanocephalus. Next base: position 37,319 of record CAUYLG010063204.1, read on the forward strand.
AGGAAGGAAAGTCTCATAACAGCATTTTTGCCCTCGGTGTCAATCTCAAAGTTGTGGACTCCCATGGCAGAGTGGTCTGCCATGGGGTGGGTGAAGTGGCTTCTCCGAGCAGTGAGAAGTTTTTGAGGTTTTGTATCTGTGATGGAGACAAAGCCAGGTAAATGAATGAAGAGAAATATCTGCCTTTCAAACCAGTGCCTGGGAAAAAACAGGCCCACATCTATCACTATCTCCAATGACTCCATGTCTCACAATAGACTTCCAGTCAACATCCATCAAGCCTTCTGCTATTTCTTACGTTTGACTTTATTTTTGTTTTTTATATTCCATACACACTTGCTGTGTTTTCACTTGATATGAATTAAGTAAGAACTTAATATTGGAGTCAATTCTAATATCTTAATGATCCTCCAATACAAACGTGATTCCGATATCATGGCATTTTCAACTTACTAATCCAAATTATTCTTGAAAATGTTATAATGAACATGAGCTCTAATGACTATGTTTAATTAAATGAGCCTTTTTAACAATACTACTTGTTAGTGAGTTACTCGGGAGAAAACATTTCTAAGCTCACCTCAATTATCTAATGACATCATCTCCAGGCCCCACTAGTGAAAACTGGGGACATTCATCTCAATCTATGAACAGTCTGCACATAGCTATGAAAAATCTATACAGATGTATTTTCAAAATTTCAAAATAAGAAATCTATTGCAATGTTTTTAATGTCTTTTAGAAATTTGATATTTATTCACTTTTCTCCTTACTTATCTCTCTGTGTATCCTAAAACCCAGTGTAGAGAAAGAGGCAGAATTACAACCTCTTCATGGCAGGTTCAAATGAATCCTAAAATGATTAGCTCTGTGTACGGAAAGCAGGTCAGCTTTGTGTTTGCAGCCAAGTATCCCCTATATCTCTTAAGTTTGTTTTCCTACACTTAATAAAATTGCTTCTCAGCTTTTCACCAAAAAAAAAAACTGCATCTGATGACCAGTTCATTGCTAAAGTTCAATTCAGCCTCTATGAATTTATACAGCTGAGACAATAGAACCTCACTGGGCCATGAGGAATGACATATTCATTACCAAAATAAATTAGTCTAAAGAAAAATCTTTAGTATCTAAGGAAACTAAAAAATGTAAAAGGCAATTGTCAAGACATTTTACTTAAGTATAAAATATTCATGTGCTCTGCTAAACTCCTATAAAATACAATATACTCCCATCTATGCTACTCATGGGTTTCTAAAGCAAGGAATAATTTAAGATTTCCAGGTGGCATAATATTTATTACAAGCTCTAGATGGAGTCTGAACAGCCTATCGAGTGAACGTGAATTCCCATTTTCTTACCAAGGGGTACCCAAGTTCACTCTTAGGTAATTTGGTAAGGTTTATTGGAAAAAACTAAACTAAATAAAAATGAGTCTTGCTCCCTGCTGTCAGTAATTCAGAAATGCCGATGTAGCATAAAGAGAAGAAATGGTATGCCACGCAGAATTTGCTAAGCCAAGTAAATCTCAAGGTTCTCTTTAGTCACTTTGACAAGACAATGATATCCCTAATCCTTTGTGCTTATAGCCAATCAACTGTGATTTAGGAGCAAGTTGCATCAGGCACATGCATGAACAGCCAGGCCTACTGTGAGTTGACTAGCCACATTATTTTAGTTTCAAACTCACTTACCTAATTTTGGTTTTAGCAACCTCTGGTAATCGGGGTGAAGAACATGATGAGCATTCTCTGTGCTATTGTTCCATAGAACAATTTCTCCATCATAACTCCCTACACAAGACAGGATGGAAAATATAAATTGCCAGGAGTTTAGGATAGAAAATACGAGCAACAGTAATTAGAAGTTATTAGCAATATATCTTACACAGAATATCGCACATAGTGGGCACTCTATATTTTTAGAAACATGAATAATAATAATTGGTATTTGCATTAACTTTAGAGCTTACAGTCTCCACAGTATAACCTGAGCATAGGTGTGTAGAAATTACTGCTGTTTCCTTTTATTTTACAGTAATAAAGCATTCAGAAAAGATGCTCTGCAGTTAAACTGGAGCTTGAGTCTTGGTTCTGCCACTGTGTAACCTTGAGCATATTATTTAACTCTACTTGATGCCATGATTTTCTCATCTATAAAAAAGAGTTAATAATTATATTTACTTCATAGGGTTATTGTAAAAAATGAAAGTACTTACAATAATACTGAGCATATTGTAAGTACTGGAAAGTGTTAATTATCATCATATTTATTATTGGGTAAGGGCAGATAAATCAAGTCCTCCTATGTTTTCTGTTTCCCACACCCCTTCTTGTGTGTGTATGTGGTGGGGTGGGTGTGTGTCTTCTCTTCATTCCTTCTCTCGTATATTCTTTATTGAATATTGCTTTCTCCAATCCTAAAGTTTTTCCTACAGAAAGTCTTTCAGTACTGTTCTTCACACAAAACAGAGAAAAGCCCAACTAGGGAGATAGTCTAAGCAACCATGTCCTGTGGAGGAACAATCCAGCCATATCCAGACCATTGTTTTCAGTGGCTTGGTTAGGATACCTACCCACTGTGCAGAGTGCCTGTGACAACAATAGCAGAAGAAAAGTTTGGGTAGGATGTACAAATGGTGACTTTTGAGATTAGGGGAGAGGAGAGAAATACACACTAAACTTTGTATTGTCCTAGAAAGAGCAATCTGTGCAACTCACAAATTGCACCAAGGGTGTGGAGTTCAGCCGTCCATAGACATATGTCTTCTCCTATGCTTTACTAGCAGTGATTGACCAAACATTTCCACCTAAGATTGATGGGATGAGAATGAGTGAAGAGATTGTCTATCCACCAATACAATGGTATTTACTAATATTTTTACAATAACAACCACGCCGTTTTATACTTCAGTGTCCATCGCATTTCAGGATGTGATCCTCCCTGCAGGAGTGGCCTTCCAGTAGCTGTAAAGCTAATTTACCTACAGAGTTGGCCTTACTAGAAGGTAATTTGGTTAGTACTGAAAACAGGGGAACTTCAAATGTAGACAGATCAGTAAACCTCATATTGTAACAGTTCATAGATATCCTGGCTCTTTTTCTGTAAGTTTTCATTCCTCTTAATTGATGACACTTTTGGTTCTATAAAAAAAATTCCACGTCAAAATACGGACTTGAAAATTTCATGGTGCAATCTGTCTCTATAAATTGCATTCTTTGGCCAGAAATGATACAACAATTTCATTCTCTTTAATATGTCGCATCAAAGCATGCCTATGAATCATTTTAAGAGCTTGGATTTGTAGACATTTTGTGAGGACAGACTTTTGTCAACATTATCTCAGCTAAATTATGCCAAACAGTTAATATGTTCACTTTATGAAACATCTAAGTGCCACCAATGTGTGATTCATACCCAACAGCCCTAATGCTCCTCCTGGAAAATAGACAATACAAATCAAAGCTAATATTTATGGATGAGATTATTGTGTGCTGAACACCATGTTAAATGCTTGCACAGATAATCTGTACTATAAACCAAAATATAGATATATTAGCCAGACAAAACTATGATTTAGAGTTTAAATAACTTGGTCATTATCATGTTGTGGCAATAGGTGGAACCGTGTTGGGAAGTCAGCCAGCCAGGCACAGGAGCTGATAATCAGAACTACCAATACATTTCCCTAGAAATAAGAACTAAGAGGAGCAAGCATCGCTTCTTCAAAGATCTATTCATGTTCAAAGCAGACTATCAACAGACCGAAGAGACCACCTAAGAAATGGGAGAAGATAGTTGCAAACTATACATCTGATAGTATAAGGGGCTAATATCCAAAATATATAAGAAAATCAAACAACTCGGTAAAGAAAACCTGATTTTAAAATGGGCAAAAGACACAAATAAACATTTCTCGAAAGAAGACATACAAATGGCCAACACATTTGAAAATGTCCAACTGATTATCAGGGAAAGACAAATCAAAACAATCTGAGTGAGTGAGACATCACTTCACTCCGGTCAGAATGGCTCCTATCAGAAAATCAAAAAATTAAAGTATTGGCGAAGATATGGAACAGAGGAGCACTTACATATGGCTGGTGGGAATGTAAATTAGTATAGCCTTTATGGAAAATGACTTTAAAACAAGCCTTTATGGAGGAATTGAAAATAGAACTACCATATGATCCAGAAATAACACTACTCGGGAAGGAAATGAAATCAGCATGTTGAAAAGATATCTGCATCCTTATGTTTACTGCAGCATTATTCACAATAGCCAAGAGAGAAAATCAACCTAAATGTCCATCAATGAATAAATAAACTGTGGTATATATACACAATGGAATACTATTCAGCCATAAAAATAATAAAATCTTATTGACAGCAACACAAATGAACCCAGAGGAAATTGTTAGGTGAAGTAAGCCAAGCACATAAAGATAAATATCATATGATATCACTCAATTGTGCAATTTAAAAAGTTATTCTCATAAAAGTGGAGAGTAGAATAGTGAGTACCAGAGGATGGGAAGGGAGGTGAGGGGTGAGGGCGAGAGATTGGTCGACAGGTAAAAAGCTACAGTTATACAGGAGGAATAAGTTCTGGTGTTCTATTATATAGTAGGATGACTAGTGTTAACAATAACATATACTTCAAAATACTAGAAAAATTTTTTAATGTTCTCATCACTAAGATATATATGTGTAAATTTATTAATATGCTAATTATCATGATTTGATCATTGCACAACTTATACATGTATTGAAATGTGCCCCACAAATATGTATGATTATTAATATTATGTGTCAATCATAAGTTGAAAAATATATGGCCAGGCACGGTGGCTCACACCTGTAATCCCAGTACTTTGGGAGGTGGAGGCAGGTGAATTGCTTGAGCTTAGAAGTTTGAGACCAGCCTGGACAACATGGCAAAACCTCATCTCTAATAAAAATACAAAAAATTAGCCAGGCATGATAGGCATGCCTATGGTCCCAGCTACCCAGGAGGCTGAAGTGGGAGGATCACTTGAGCCTGGGAGGCGGAGGTTGCAGTGAGCTGAGACCTGGCCACTGCACTGCCACTGCACTCTAGCCTGGATGACAGAGTGAGACCCCGCCTCAAAATACACATATATATATAGCAATTGAGAAGTTTTTTTTTTTTTTTGAGTGAGGCAAAACAAACCACAACAAACCAAACTTTACCAATGACTGTTAAGTGAAAGTTCAATTTACCCGTAACAAGAGTTTGTGGAGGTAAAAACGCAGCACACAAGATGTCATCATGGTGCTGTACGCCACCTTTCCATTCTTCAGGCTGGATGAAAAATTGATCGAAGTTTTGGGGTCGAAACACAGTAATAGCCCTAGCAAAAAGGATATCGAATTTAGCTGTGGATCTAAAATTGATGTAGATATTGAGTAGCCACTATCTACTTGAATGGTGTGACTCGAGACTTCTAAAAGACTATGCTGCCCAAAATTTATCCACACTTGACATCCATAATACTAAGTTTCCCACACTAAACATTTTTATTACCTCATTAAATTATCTGGTAAATTATAAATTTTGACAATAGAGCTTAATTATCCTTTCATTGTCATTAACAACAAACTATGTAACCATTTATCAGATTAATTATCCATCACTACGACCCTAAAGGAAAGTTTCCTCACATGAGTATTATGAAATCACTGCGTTTCATAGCAATAACAATTAAGAGGGCATAGGTCTATGAACAAATAATGTTTTGTGCTTCAAACAAAATCAATATTTTTTTTCCTTCAAATTTTCTCAGGACATTGAGCATGGTAACACTTCTTGTGGCATTTTCCAGACTTACCTGATCACAGAATGTATTCTCTTGGAGTCTACAGCATCTTGAAGAACTATAATTTGTGGAACACACCTGGAAAATGCCACTCCAAAGAAGTGTGGGACATAGGACAGATGCATTTTGAACAGAAAGAATAGTATTAGAGAGGTCAATATCTTGGGGGAACTGCTGATAAATCTGAGGACAGGCCAGGATGGGCAAAGAATGAAATGTCTTGTGCCTAGTGGGGAAGGGAAAAGTGTAAAGATTCCGTTGTTGGGACATTAATACCACCCTGTTTCCACTTGATTTGAGCTCTGGCTATCAGCCTATGCTAAGCCTTTTTTTCCTTCTAGGGCCATCTACATCTCAAGAGAGCATTTGCAACCATAGCTATGGTGTCTTTCACCATCATTCTCTCTTCACCTTCCTGAAATCTCCTATTCCCACCACTCTAAAGGTCTGCTTGTCCTACCAGTGTTACTTCTCAGCCTCAGAGTTTTTAGTACGTCCTGCTTTTTTCTCCCTCCTGATCTTTCTTTCTCCACTCTTTATTTTCTATTCGCTTTTTCTCTCACCCTTTTAAATATGTGGTATGTAACACAATGGAACATTTTTCATTGTCATTCCTTCACTTCTCTCTATCCACCCAAACTGGCTTAAAGATCTCATATATCACCATGAGTTCCAACATCATTTCCATACAAATGGCTCTTAAATTATCTTCATTCATAATCTTTGCCAGAAAGTTTCCACTTGCCAGTTGACAATTCCATATAATGCTTCCATCAGCAAAAGATTTCAATGTGTCAAAAATCCAAATTTGACATCTTTCCTCCATACCAGCCCTGTCTGCAATTCCCAAATATGGTTAATAGACCAACATTCCAGACTCTTTGGGTGTCTTTCTCTTCCCCAGTCAAATCAAATATTTAAATTTTATTGATGCAATATGTTACATGTTCATTTCTTACTATTTTACTTCAAAGTCAATGGCAGCTTCCTAGTTCAGTGCTAACTATCTCATGGTTGAATGATCATAACAGCCTACTGACCAATTTGACTGCTTCTAGTCTACCCATCTCTGGCACATTCTTCATCCAGCTACTAGATTAATTATTCTACTCTGGGGCTTTTTCATTTATTATATAAGAATTTATTTGCCATGTGGAAGTCACCGTTCCTAGTGATGCAGGGTACAGAGCCATAAGCACAAAATGACTAAAATTCAATGTAAAATGTGGAAAGTTCTAAGGCAGTACTGATCAACTGCCATGAAAGGCCAGAGTAGAAGTCAAAGAAGGCCGAGTTGAGTACTGATATTTGAACTGTACCATAAAAGATGGGTAGGATTTGCAAGATGTGAAGGCACTCTGGGGATAGAAACCAACATGATAAAAGATAAGTCTGATCCCCTATTAGGAAACATTTCCTAGTTTTTCATTTTCTACATGATAAAATTCAAATGTGTGGCTCTGTTATTTAAGATCCAATAATACATACATCGAATCTTTGTTTTCAGAATTATTTCTCTATTCTTCTAGCCTTGTTTTTCAGTTATATGTGAATATCCAATCAAATATTTGACAGGGACACTGGAAGCCACAGAGTAAATATGGTACATCTTCTTAAGTGTTAATTTTACTCAAAAAGTTTGAGGAAGAATATTTTCCTATTAAAATAAAGACAGATGAACTAATGCAATAGAATGCAAAGTTCACCTGAATTTTTAAAAAGGAATTCAAAGTGTTACTTATTTTTTGCTTGCAGCAGCTGTTTTTAACTATTAGGGGTATCCAAAAGCTAAATTTCTGAAGCACACCTTCTTGTCCAACCCAAACAATATTCTTAGTGTTCTCTACGCACCTCTTGCATTGCTGTCTATTTTGTTTTCGTTCATGGTATGATTTTTCATGCCTCTGTGCATTTTTCACACACAGACCCAAATCTACCTTTTCATACACCAACTCTCTAATGCCCATCTTATTCTGGTAGAATTCCTTAATAACTAGGATTAAAAGAAAGAGTTCCTCTTCTGACCTCTTAACATCATTCACATTTAACTTATAACACTTAATGTTACATAGTTTCAGCTCCTTGGCTAAATTATAAATTCCTAGAAACCATGCATCTTTTCTTCATCTGTAACCCTACAGTATCAAGCATAGTAATCTATACATATTGAGTGTTCAATAAATATCTGTCACATAAATGAAGAAAAAATTATCTGCTTAAATGTCACCTCCTCAGGCAAGCCTTCCCTGACCATCCTATCTGAAGACACTCTAAGTTTCTCATCTCTCTTTCATTTTTCTTTATAACACTTACCATTGTATGATACTGTGTTCTATATTTACGTTCTATCTCTCCTATTATAAAGTTCTAGTAGAGCAAGGACTTTTTTTTTTTCTGCAATAGCAGTGTCTAGAATAATACCACATGATAGGCATTTAATACATATTTGCTGAATCAATGTTTTAATTCTATGTTTTAAATAATCAGACAGATCCTTTTAATGAAAGAGCAGGCTGCTGCAAATTCTGTGAAACAGGCGAAAAACTGGTGCTTTCTCAAAAGCACCACCTCCTGACTGGAGGCCAACCAACTCAGGACATTACAGCAACTCGTGACAGAACAACCCTGCTCCAAGGAAGGAGAAAACAGCTAATCCCTCTGCCTGTAACATCCTGGCTAGCCAGTGGTCCTGAGTCTGTCCATATGACAACCTCACTGTTAGCATAATGAGCATTTGAGAAAGCCAGCACACTATACGTATCTATGAGGACTCTCAGAGTCTACTTCACTCTACTGGCACCTCCATCAGAGGAAGGTACTGGTATCCATGGCTGAAAGACCTGAAGAAAGATCGTATCACAGGACTTTGCAGACATTCCCCAGCATCAGCCCAAAGGCTGGTAGTTCCACTGGGTGACTAGGCCCAGAAGACCGTAACAATCACCACAGTCTGTCTAGTAGGAAGCCCCATCCCTAGGGGAAGGGGCAGTGAACCACAGAAAGAGATCACCCCCACCTTATGGAACAAAAGAATCTGAACAGCAGCTCTTGAATTTCAGATTTTTTTCATTGAAATAGTCTACCTGAATGAGAAGGAATCAGAAAAGTAAATCTGGTAATATGACAAAACAAGATTCTATAACACCCCCCAAAAGACCACACTAGCCTCCCTAGTAAGAAGAATCTCTGAATTGTCAAAGAATTCGGAAGGTGGATTAGTAAGTTACTCCAGGAGATTCCAGAGAAAAGTGAAAAGCAGTGAAAATCAATGAAAAATTTTTTAAAAATACAGGATATGGATGAAAAATGCTCCAGAGAAATAGATATCATAAGGGAAAAAAAATCACAACTTCTGAAAATGAAAGACACACTTAGAGAAACACAAAAGGCACTGGAAAGTTTCAACACTAGAATCAAACAAGTAGAAGAAAGAACTTCAGAGCTCAAAGACAAGGATTTCAAATTAATCCAATCAGAGAAGGATTTTAAAAAATTAAAAGCTCCAAGAAATTTGAGATTGTGTTAAATGGCCAACCCTAAGAATAATTGGTGTTCCTGAGGAAGAAGAGAAACCTAAAAGCTTGGAAAACTCCTTAGAGAGAATAACTGAGGAAAACTTTCCTGACCTCTCTAAAGATCTAGACATCCAAATTCAAGAAGCTCAAAGAACACCTGGGAAATTCATCACAAAAAGATCATTGCCCAGGCACAGAGTCATCAGGTTATCTAAAGTCAAACAAAGGAAAGAATCTTGAGGGCTATAAGGCAAAAGCATCCAGTACCTATAAAGGAAAACCTATCAGATTAACAGCAGATTTCTAACCAGAAACCCTACAAGCCAGAAAGGGATTGGGGTCCTATTTTTAGCCTCCTCAAACAAAATAATTGCCAGCCAAGAATTTTGTATCCAGCAAAACTAAGCTTCATAAATGAAGGAGAGAGAAACTCTTTTTCAGACAAATGCTAAGAGAGTTAACTGCTACTAAGCCAGCACTACAAGAAATGCTAGAAGGAGTTCTAAATCTTGAAACAAAACCTCAGCACTCACCAAAGTAGAACCTCCTTAAAGCATGAATCTCACAGGGCCTATAAAACAATAACACACTAGAAAAAACAATGTATTTAGGCAAAAACTAGCACAGTGAATAAAACAGTACCTCACATCTCAATACTAACATCAAATATAAATGGCCTCAATGCTCCACTTAAAAGATACAGAATACCAGAATGGATAAAAATCAACCAATCAAGTATCTGCTGTCTTCAAGAGACTCACCTAATATATAAGGACTCACATAAACTCGCATAAGGGGTGGAAATAGATATTCCATACAAGCGGACATGAAAAGCAAGGAGTAGTTATTCTTATCAGACAAAACAGACTTTATCTTTTTTTAAACTGTCGTTGCTTCAAAGAACATTATGTAATGGTAAAAAAAAAAATCAGTCTAACAGGAAAATGTCATAATCCTAAATACATATGCACTTAACATGAGAGCTCCCAAATTTATAAAACAATTATTACTAGACATAAGAAATGACATAGACAGCAACACAATCATAGTGGGGGACATCAATACTGCACTGACATGAGTAAACACAGGTGGTCAAGACAAAGTCAACAAAGAAACAATCAGATTAAACTATACCCTAGAACAAATGGACTTAACAGATATTTACAGAACACCCTACCCAACAGCTATAGAATATATATCCTTTTCAGAAGCCTGTAAAACATTCTCCAAGACACAATGTATAATAGGTGACAAAACAAGTTTCAATAAATTTAAGGAAACTGAAATTACATCAAATACCCTTTCAAACTACAGTGGAATAAAATTTGAAATTAACTTCAAAATGAACGTTCAAAACTATACAAATACATGAAAGTTAAGTAATCTGCTCCTGAATGAGATTTGGGCCAAGAATGAAATCAAGATGGAACTCTAAACATTCTTTAAACTGAACAATAATAGTGACACAACTTTTCAAAACCACTGGGATACAGCAAAAGTGGGGCTAAGAGGAAAATTCATCACACTAAATACCTATATCAAAAAGTCTGAAAGAGCACAAATAGACAATATAAGGTCATACCTCAATGAACTAGAGAAACAAGAGAAAACCAAATGCAACCCCAACAGAAGAAAAATATAACAAAGATCACAGCAGAAATAAATGAATAAATAAATAAATAAATAACAAAAACAAGGCAAAAGATGAATGAAACATAAAGCTGGTTCTTTGAAAAGGTAAAAAAAAAAAAATTGGTGGACCATTAGTGAGATTAATCAAGAAAAGAAGAGAGATCCATATAAGCTCAATTAGAAATGAAATGGGAGATATTACAACTGATACCGTGGAAATATGAAAGGCAATTCAAAGCTACTATGAACACTTTTACACAAACAAAATAAAAATCTAGAGGATTTAGATGCATTTCTGGAAATACACAAGCCTCCTTGATTAAATCAGGAAGAAACAGAAACTCTGAACAGATCAATAACAAGTAGTGAGATTAAGACAGTAATTTAAAAAATTGCCAACAAAGTCCAGGACCAGATGGATTTGCAACTGAAGTCTATCAATCATTCAAAGAATAATTGGTACCAATCTTACTGAAACTATTCCAAATATAGAGAAAGAAGAAATCCTCCCTAAATCACTCTAGGAAGCCAGAATCGCCCTGATATTAAAACCAGAAAAGGATATAACAAAAAAAAGAAACTACAGACCAATATCCCTGATGAATACAGATGCAAAAATCCTCAACAAAATACTAGCCAACAGAATCTCAAAAAGATAATCCAACATAATCAAATGGGTTTCAGACCAGGGATGCAGGGATGGTTTCACATATACAAGTTAATAAATGTGATATATCACATAAAATTAAAAACAAAAATTGTATGATTATCTCAATAGATGCAGAAAAGGCATTTAACAAAATCCAGCATCCCTTTATTGTTAAAACCCTCAGCAAAATCAGCATAGAAGGAACATACCTCAAGGTAATGAAAGCCATCTATGACAAACCCACAGTCAACATTATATTGAATGGGGAAAAGCTGAAAGCATTCATTCTGAGAACTGAAACAAGACAAGAATGTCCACTTTCACCACTTCTATTCAACAGAGTACTGGAAGTCCTGCCAGAGCAATCAGACAAGAGAAAGAAATAAAGGACACACAAATCGGTAAAGAGGAAGTCAAACTGTTGCTGTTTGCCAGTGATATGATTGTATATCTAGAAAACCCTAATGACTCCTTCAAAATGTCCTAGATCTGATAAATTCAATACAGCTTCAGGATACAAAATCAATGTATACAAATCAGTAGCATTGCTATACACCAACAACAACCAAGCTGAGAATCAAATCTTGAACTCAACCCCTTTTACAACAGGTGCTGCAAAAATGAAATAAAACAAAGTACTTAGGAATATACCTGACCAAGGAGGTGAAAGATCTCTACAAGGAAAGCTACAAAACACTGCTGAAAGAAGTCATAGTTGGCACAAACAAATGGAAACACATCCCATGTTCCTGAATGGATAGAATCAATAATGTGAAAATGACCATACTGCCAAAAGCAATCTACAAATTCAAGCAATTCCCATCAAAATACCATCACCATTCTTTACAGAATTAGAAAAAACAATCCTAAAATTCATATGGAACCAAAAAAGCCCACACAGCCAAAGTAAGACTAAGCAAAAAGAACAAATCTGGAAGCATCATATTACTTGACTTCAAACTATACTACAAGGCTATAGTTACCAAAACAGAATGATACTGATATTAAAATAGGCACATAGACCAGTGGGACCAAATGGAGAACCCAGAAATAAAACTAAATACTTAAAGACAACTGATATTTGACAAAGCAAACAAAAGCATAGAGTGGGTAAAGGACATCCTTTTCAACAAATGGCACTAGGATAATCGGCAAGCCACATGTAGTATAATGAAGCTGGGTCTTTGCCTCTTGCCTTATACAAAAATCAACTCAAAATGGATCAGACACTTAAATGTAAGACCTGAAACCATAAAAATTTTAGAAAAACATGGGAAAAATTCTTGTAGACATTGGCTTAGGCAAAGAGTTCTTGACCAAGAACCCAAAAGCAAATGCAACAAATGCAAAATTAAATAGTTGGGAACTAATTAAACTAAAAAGCTTCTGCACAGCAAAAGACATTAACAGTAGAGTAAACGGACAATCCAGAGTGGGAGAAAATCTTTACAAACTGTGCATTCAACAAAGGACTAATATCCAGAATCGACAAGAACCCAAACAAATCAGCAAGAAAAACAGCAGCAACAGCAAATGATCCCACCAAACATAGGCAAAGGACATGAATAGACAATTTTTAAAAGAAGATATACAAATGGTCAACAAACATGAAAAAATGCTCAACATCACTAATTATCAGGGAAATGCAAATCAAAACCACAATGAGATATCACCTTATTCTTGCAAGAATGGCCATAATCAAAATATCAAAAAACAATACATGTTGGCATGGATGTGGTGAAAAAGGAACACTTTTAAACTGCTGTGGGGAATGTAAACTAGTACACCACTGTGGAAAACAGCATAGACATTTCTTAACTAAAACTAGATCTACCATTTGATCCACCAATCCCACTACCGGGTATCTCCCCAGACAAAAATAAGTCATTATATACAAAAGACACATTTACATGCATGTTTATCACAGCACAATTCACAACTGCAAAAATATGGAACCAGCCCAAATCTCCATCAATCAATGAGTGGATAAAGAAAATGTGGGCATACACACACACAGACACACACACATACACATACATACATACATATGTGTGTGTGTGTGTATATATATATACACACACACACACACACACACACACCATGGAATACTACTCAGCCATAAAAAGGAATGAAATAACTGCATTCACAGCAGCGATGCTGGAGTTAGAGACAATTATTATAAGTGAAGTAACTCAGGAATGGAAAAAAATCAAACAACATATATTCTCACTTATAAGTGGAAGCTAAGCTATGAGGCTGCAAGGGCATAAGAATGATATAATGGACTTTCAGTACTTGGTGGGGAAGGGTGGAAGGGGAGTGAGGGATAAAAGACTACACGTTGGGAACAGCATACACTGCTTGGGTGATGGGTCCACCAAAATCTCAGAAATCACCACTAAAGAACTTTTCCATGCAACCAAATGCCACCTGTTCCCCCAAAACTATTGAAATAAAAATTTAAAAACAAATAACTTTAATATTAAGTTATATTATTTTAATGATAAGGCTTCCCAAGATAAGGTAACACAAATAAGATAATTTGAAGTTCCAAAATTGCAGTTTAGTCTCATAGTAGCTTTATGTGTATGTATTTTTTACTTTCTCTTTTCCTACTGGTAAGTTTGGTTAAAGAGATTACCCTTTGAGAAGGGAGACAGTGAGGTGGCAGTGGGAGAGAGAAAGTCAATCTCACAGCTTTTCCATTCTCTCTCAGTCAAAATTCAATGTCTCATGTCTTTTTGCCAAGATATTCATATTAAATTGACATACTAGGTAAAGTCAGAGAATAACACCCAAAAGCACAAAATCCTTCTTATAACACGGTGTAAAAAATAGTCTTTCTGATATTTCACCTTGTGTGTCAAAATGTTGAAAATGTAGTTAGCTACCACTTTCTCCTTGAAACCTAACCTGAAACTTTCATTTGAAATGAAAGTTGTCCTTAAAATAATTTAAGAATCTACACTGTTTTCTATTTCAAAGATAACAGTTCTTAAGTTTATAGTTTTGCCGAGTAAAATTTAAGTTCCGAATGAGCCAATTTTAAGGCCATTTTAGGAGCCTGAGAGACTTATTTTTCTGGCATTGAAGGAGTTTACTAGTTCCAGTCCACACCCCACATTTGCCACCCCGAGAGTATCACAAGTACGGCTACTGAGTGTGTGTGTCATCTTGTGAAAATGAATCACTTCTCTAATTTAGAATTTAGATATGACCAATTTTGTGAGAACAAAATTAGTTTACCTGTCAAGTGCAAAAAAAAATTACGAAAAAATGTTTGAAACCATCTTTTTTCAAGAATGAATGAGCTAGGCAAAGAACTTTTTATCCCAAACTTATCATGTAAAAATTCTCATGGAGAGAACACAAAAACTCAATTAACTACTTGCCCCCTCTGAAGTTAATTGTTTTTACTCCTATTCTCACATCTTGTTAATGCCCCTCCTTCAATTCATTGCTTATTAGGCTTAAAAAAGATATCTGAGGCAGAGAATTTGTTTGATATAAATCAGCTTATTTTTAGTCTTTTCCCTGTTTTCCTAAAATTTATAGAGTCAAATTTGGAACACTAGAATAAACATAAATTATACGTAAGAATTATTTGTGAATTTCATAAATACCTGCCTCCTCTTTCCCTCCAATATGGCTATTCACAAGAAATCACAACTTTGAAAATTTCCATTCTGATTTTTATCCTAATAATGGAAACCAATTGAGTCATATAGAGTTATACTTTCTTAGCAAGGCAATTATTAAGAATTTAATATTTTGTGATAGGTAAGTTTTATTTTTGAGTAACTTCAAATCTTTAGTCTCATTTCACTTAAAAATACATTTAAAAATCAAGTTATATCAACAGCTATTGATTGAATTTGTACTTCTAGAGTGCTCTGTGAAGGATGCTAGTACAAATAAAATTTTCAGAATCATTTAAAATTATATAAAAGATTCTCTTTAGTATTTGTATATGTGTAGACTTTTAAGGAGATAAAATCTTCATAAACGAATTTCTCACAAAGGAAACCAATAAATACCTAAGGTGGTTGATAGTTAATTAGCTTGATTTAATTATTTCAAAATGTATACAAATATCAAGACATCACCTTGTATCTGTAAATATATACAATTTTTATTTGTCAATTATACCTGGATAAAGCTGGAGGGAAAAACAGATTTCTTCTCCACAGAAAAGAGAAAATTTAAATGGAGGGAACTAAGAGGTATTTTATTTAATTTTTTTTTTAGAGAGACCTTTAAATATATTAAAATCATAAGTTTTAGAGGCAAGAAAAAATCTTAAATTTTTAAGAGTATTTAATTTTACTAGAACTACACATATGCCTACCTTGAACAAATGCAAAGTTAACTGATTATGTTGCTCAAATTAAATGACTAGATAAATATGGCCAGGGATTCAACCAGGTATTTTTGAATTGACTCTATGCCAATTCACAACTTCGTTTCTAAGTATATTTTGCTTAAAATAATGAGAAACACATTTGTATTGTGCTAAATTTGGGACTTCTTTTTACTGACAGAAAATCTCTAGATATGAATGACTATCTTCATAAATAGCTAACATGTGCTCTCTAGTTATTTTGCTTAGGCCCAAACATTCCTATTTACTATATCCTGCCTTTTATGTATTGACCTGCCATCCATAAAAAAGTAGATGCCTTTGAAACAGGAATCATGGTTCTTTACATTCGGCCTACTGTAATTTCTAACCTAGGTGCAATTTTAAAATACATATAGGAAGGGAAAGGAAAGGAGGATAGTAAGCTAAATATCTGAGTTGTTGTTTCTTCATATGTACTGTTTCATTAGCTTCAATTAAAATTATGAACTCATTTATTTTAAAGTATATAATTGCTGTCTCATGGTGTGATGCCATTTGCAATCAGTCCACTCAGGAGTGGTAGAAAGAGTATTGACTTTGGCACAGAATTCTAACTCAGTGGCCTACTAACTCTGTCACCTTGGTCAAGCTACCCAACTTCTTCAAGCCTTGGTAGCCTCCCTTGTGGAAAAAAAAAAAAGATTGCTAATACTTAGACTTCTGATTGTGAAGAGAGAATAGAATAGATTTTAATATCTATGCTGCTTGCCTCTCACTAGGAATGCAACTGAGTAATTAATCTCTCTAATCCTTAGTTTCCCTGTCTATTCAACAAACGTTTATTAAGTCACTCAACAAATATCACCAAGCATCTAGTAAGCTCCAGGAATGCACACGTACACAAATATCCGTATTAAAGAAAATGCCAGAAGCTGGGGAGCACAAAGACAAAATAGGGACATCTTGTCTTCTATACTGAGAGTTAAGGGAAATGTCCTGATGGAGAAGATATCTGAATGTGTCTTCAAATAGGAATAAATGTTACCCAAATGAAAAACATTTGAGACGGATTTCTAGATAAGAAAATAAAGACATAAGGGTGTGAAACAGTATGGTTTGCATGCAAACACCCTAAACAGGCTGCTATTCGATAGAGTTTAGAATATACACAAAACGGGAGAAAATGAAACTGGAAAATGAAAGAATTGGTCCAGGTCAGAGGGAGCTTAGAATTATTTTGTCAACACTCTAAAAGGTTTCAAGCAAGGGCATAACAGAACTCATTGAAGAAAGAAATCATTGTAGCTAAAGTGAGTGAAATCTATTTAAGAAGTGAGAAATAGGCATCAGGAGGGCAAAGGACAAGTTAGACGGCTGTGGCATTCACTCAAGTAGAAATTATGCTCTGAATAATACTAATACTATTGTACAACTTATAGGAGCAGGTTTAAGAAATATTCAGGGCATAAAACAGATACGACTTAGTGACTTCTTCATGTGGGAAGAGGGAGAACCACAGTGGATATCCGGGTCTCTGGCAATTAATTGAAGTTCAATATAGAAGAAAGCTTTGGAAAGGAGATAATTATTTCAGTGGAGAACATATTGAATTTGGGATTACAGTCAGACACATACAGCAAGCAAATGGATAACTGAGCTTACAGAGATAAGAGCTGAAGTCAGATATTTGAGGTATCTATAAAATATTGTCTGTTTTCCAACATGATGCTAAGGATGAAATTAGATAATGTGTGCAGTGGTTAATGCTACACAGCACTGTAAATAAAATAAATCGAATGGCATATTTAAGTACTTTACTCAAAAATGGAATTAGCATCCCATCCTCCACATAATTATTGAATCAATCTCTGTATTTAGATAAAGTCTGAAGTAAAAAGCTACAACTTAACAGACTCTAAAATAAGTATTAAAGTTTAATAAGATGACTGTCAATCTTCCAGTTATTTCTTCTCTAATCACTAAACTATTAAGCAGTTGGCTTAATGGTCCATCCTCCTCTAACTATAACTGAAAAGTTTTCTGCCCTCTTGCCTCTTTTGTTAAATGCCTGCTGGTAAAAAGAATTCTGTCTTAGATTCTGTAAAATCTATCTTAACATAAAGTCTCTGGGTTAGAATGTATAATTTTTAAATTCACCAATATAAAAGTAAAATAACTAAGAATGTATTCTTTCCATTTTGAAATTGACCTAACATATCCTAGTCCTGACAACCTTGAGGAAAATGGAAAAGATGAAGGAAGATGGAAAAAGTGATAACTTTTCCTACTCTTATTCCAGTTTTCCCAAAGCTTCTTCCCCAAATTATAGAAAGTGACCACCCGCCAACATAGATCAGAACAATAGATGTTCCTTTAAACCACTTATAGGTGACTTGACATCTAATCTTTCCTAATTTTCCTTGTAAGCAATCAAAAACATAATTAACGCTAATTCCTAACTATGGACATCTAAAAATAAGTAAATGGTATTGCCAAGTTTTGATTTGAATTATTTTTAAAAATTCCTTTTTGTTATGTTTAAAACTTAAATTGGATCAGCTGGCCACCACATGTGGCAAAGAACTAATTCATTGCTGTTTTCTAATTATAGAGATCATTAGATCATAGACTGTGGAGTGGTTGTGGGTTGATATGGATCATAAATCCTTTCAAAGATATGAAGAAGTCTTGTCCTTCACAGATGAGGATGACTGAGTTAGTTCTTACTATCAAGCAGAAAAGGGGGGTATACTTACTTTCTTATCGTCAAATTACTCCTGAAATAAGGCAGTGTGTGGCACTATGTTTGCTGGTCTGTATTTGCACATTTGCATTAGAAAAAATCTCTTCCCTGTGATTGATAAAAATCCCCAAATATATACTGATTATTTTCTAGCTATAAGGTCTAATTTAATCCTAGCTTCAAAGCATTAATATCATAATTCTATAGTAAATAACGTTGGGTGATTACCTATTAGAGCAATATTTTGTGAACTGTTGATTTCATGGACAACATATTTTCAAAGCTTATCACACTTTCATGTTCCTGGTGCTTATACAGTGCTACAGAACAGTTTATGATCCTTAGTTCTCTCAGGAAAAAAAAAAAAGAAGTAATTTTCTTTGTAATGAAATGGAAGAAATGCTCCTGGAGAAGAGTAAGTGTCTTTTGAAAAGCCCTTTTCTGCACTGATAGAAAGGAGGAGCTATCACAGAACTCAGGCGGCTATTTCCCTCTTGTGTTGCAATTGAAAATAAGTCAGAGAAAAGAAGTAATGAGTTTCCTTTACAGTTGAAGGACTGTAATTTACATATTAAGAATTTATTGACTATAAAATTTGGGAAACTTTTGGAACCTAGGAAATCATAATACATCCCCACTTGAAATGGTTAAAGAGAAATTTCCAAAGCCAGAAGAAAATCTCATAACGATTCTCAAAGCCACTCAAGTTATGTAATCTCCTAATATTTTATTCACTAAGCATTCGGTCAATTTCAGCTAGGGTATCACTCACCCAGGTCACCAGCAAGTTAATGACACAGAGTCAGCCAGATTTTTATGCTTTCTTTTAGATTTCGATTAAAATAAAAACATTCTTTTCACCTTCCTATAGTTTTCCATGAGGCATAATCCTACCTCTCCCAGCCTGTAACCAGTATTGTCTTCTTAAGAATGAGGATTTGTGAAATATCCACAGCTCCATCTTGCCCAACATTTAGGGTATGGTGACAATATCCATTGAAGTCCCATATCTTTAAGAGAAAAATTAAAACCGCCTTTGAGACAGGAAGATAAACTTTTATGTTTACAGTCTGAACTAGGATTCATTTAGGATATGTAATCATTAAAGAAAATCAACTCATCATTGAATTTTGCCACTATATCACTCTTGTAATACTGTGAAATATCTGTTTGGTTTTCATCCCCATTTCTTGGCACATTCACTTTTAAAACCCTCAGACTCTCTCTAGTTATAAGAGAGTCTTTAGTATGCTAATGATATAACTCCAGTCTGGGAACCCCTACATAGCTTCAGGGTGGGGGTCAGTCTCAAGAAACACCAAGGCATAATTAGAAGGTGGAAACTTCAGCCCGACCCCAAAACTTGCAGGGAGCAGACAGGGGCATAAAGTTGAGCTCATCTCCAGTGGTGAATGATGGAATCAATCATGCCTGTGTAATGAAGCCTCCATAAAAACACAAAAGTATGGGAGTTGAAGAGATTCTAGACAGCTGAACATATGTGGAGGTTGCTGGTGGGTGAAAAGCCCAGTATAGAAGAGCTGTGTCCACATGCCTTGCATTATGTATCTCTTCCATCTGTCTGTTCATCTGTATCCTTTGTAATACCATTTATAATTGATGAATACACGTACAGCAAGTGTTTCCCTGAGTTCTGTAAGCCATTCTAGCAAATTAATCGGATCCAAGGAGGTCACAAGAATGCTGACTTACAGCCTGTCAGTCAGAAGCACAAGTTACAACCTATTTTTGTGACTGGCATTTTCTAAAAGAAGAAACAGACTGAGCCCTCAACCTGTGGGATCTGACTCTATCTCCAAGTAGATGGTGTCAGAATAGAATTGAATTGGAGGACACCCAACTGGTGTCCTCTGGAAAATCTACCACAGAATTGTGTGTGGGAAAAATCCCCACACACATTTTGGTGACCAGAGGCATGTATTGTATTCAGTGTAATGGTAGGAGAAACTGAATTTTTCCTATATAAAGTCATGCATCACTTAATAACAGGATACTTTCGGAGAAATGCATCATTGGGTGATTTTATCACTGTGCCAATATTATGCGGTGTACTTATACAAACCTAAATGGTACAGTCTACTACACGTCTAGACTATATGGCATAGCCTATTGCTCCTAGGCTACAAAACTGTATAGCATGTTACTGTACTGTACCACGGTAAATATTTGTGTATCTAAACATAGAAAAAGTACAGTAGAAATATGGTATGATCTTAAGGGAACACCTTCGTATATGCAGTCTGTTGTGAACCGAAATGTTTTAGACAGTGCATGACTGTACATATTTTAGACTCTTCTGGTAACTTGATCAATCTATTCTAATAGTTCAAATGCTATACATTAATATGTATTCTAAACGGAGAGACTATATAAAATGAAGAAAACCATTTTGGAATCTGTTGAAATCCTGATGTTTTCACTGTGTCTAAATTTCTGCTTCCTCATCTGTGACACAGGAACTTTACTCCTCAGGGATGCTTGGAGGATTAAACAGATGATACAGACCCTGAAACAGTCATCATTTACTAGATTTCTCATTCTCTATTGATTAAAATCTCCTGTTGCTAATGGGTGCCAGACTCGGTCCTCAAGAGGGCGCAAGCAGTTCTAGTTTACCTGGTCAGGCAGTGGAGTGAAAACTTAAGCCCAACAGGCATACTTTAAAAGGGAGCATCATTAGATTAGTAGCAGTTAAGACTAAGCACTACTATGAAACCTTGCTGGCCCATCATACACAGAGGTCACATTGGCGCTATCGAAATTATAATGCAGGCCAGGCATTGTGGCTCATGCCTGTAATCCCAGCACTTTGGGAGGCCGAGGCAGGCAGATCACCTGAGATCAGGAGTTTGAGACCAGCCCGGCCAACATAGTGAACCCCATCTCCACTACAATTACAAAAATCAGCCAGGCATGATGGTGCATGCCTATAATCCCAGCTACTCGGGAGGCTGAGAGAGGAGAATCACTTGAACCCGGGAGGCAGAGGTTGCAGTGAGCCAGGATCACCCCCGCTACAGCCTGTCTCAAAAAAAAGAAAAAGAAAAAGAAAAAAAAAATTAAAATGCATATAGCCTTTGGCTTAAAAATTCAGCTTCTAGAAAATCATCCCACAGATACATTCATATGTGTAAAATGACATTTTCAGGCATATTCTTGCAGCATTGTTAAAAAGCAAAAGATTTGAATCAATGTAATTGCTCACTAGTAAGGAATTGTACAATCAGAATAAGGAATATCTATGCAGTAGCATATAATGTAGCCATAAAGAAAAATGAGTCATCTCCATTTTCCTAGACTTAGCCAAAACTCAATCACCTGTGGAAGCTCAAGCAAGTTGCCTTAACTCTTTGGGCTTCAGTTTCCTCATTTGTAAAATCAGGATGATAGGAGTACCAACCTTACAGATATACACGTATATCTGTGTGTGAAGTGCTTCAAATAGTACCTGGTTCATAGTAAGCATGGAATAAAAATTAGCTAACATTATTATTGTATCCATTTATATGAGTCAATATCCAAGACAGAAAAATGCAAATACAGAACAGCACGTACAGTAGGCTGCCATCAAGAAACAAATGGCCAGGCACAGTGGCACGTGTTTGTAATCCCAGCTACTTGGGAGGCTCAGGCAATAAGATCACTTGAACTTGGGAGTCTGAGACCTACCTGGGAAACATAGTGAGACCCTGTCTCTAAAAACAAAAAAGAATGACTGGTCGGGCGCAGTGGCTCACGCCTGTAATCCCAGCACTTTGGGAGGCTGAAGCGGGCAGATCACAAGATCAGGAGATCGAGAACATCCTGGCCAACATGTTGAAACCCTGTCTCTAAAGAAAATACAAAAATTAACTGGGTGTGGTGGCGTGTGCCTGTAATCCCAGCTACTCAGGAGGCTGAGGCAGGAGAATCACTTGAACCTGGGAGGCGGAGGTTGCAGTGAGCCGAGATCACACCATTGCGCTCCAGCCTGGTGACAGAGTGAGACTCCATCTCGAAATAAAAAAGGACTGAATGAAAATAAACAAATGGTGCTTATAGCTAGAAGCATGCACAAGAAAACAATAGCAATGGTAGCCTCAGAGAAGGAGCTGGAAACGGGGATTATATATTTTCATTATATATCTATTTTATTTTATTTCAAAAGTTTACTGTATGCATACATTAATTATAAAAACATTAACTTAAAAATAGACCCTTCAAAATCATGATGAGTAAGTTAATAATTTTAAGTCTTTGATTACATAGGTACTGAATTTCAATTCTACATTACAAATTAGGTTGGAAAATGTTATTCATTCTTGTTTCTTCATAGAATATGGCCAAAGCAACTCAACCCTGATTTATGTGTCTTACACCAAAGTTGTCAGACATCAGAATTCTGTTGTGCTCTTGTGATAAAGATAAACGCACCTTCAGAAGCAATTATTATACTACTACATTCCCATTAACTTCTAAGATGGCAAAGCTTCAGTTGAGACTTGAGGTACACACATACTCTTCATCCATGTCACTGTTTTCCTCTAAACATGGCTCTTACCAAGTCCACCTAAAACAATTTCCACAAGTAGCTATTGCAAAGATCTGAATGTCCCCAGGTCCTACCAAGTCCCTTAGCTGGAAATATTTTAGCAACATCTACAAGGTATGCCTTACACTAGATTCTATAACTAGTTACTTTCCAAGATAGAGGTAACCAGAACCTAATCCATTCACTCCAATGTTCAGTTTATTCTCACACCCCAGGACTGGTAAGTGAGATATTGGCTTTTCCTATTTCCCTGAACCACTGTCTAATACTCTAGCTCCAGTTATTTCTCTCTTATTTCACCTCAATTATTGGGATTACAGTTGTCCTGGTACCGTCACACATCTTATCAGCTCTCCTGTAAACTAGATTACTTTACTTAAACCCAAATCTCCACTTCATACCTCATTCCATTAACCTTCTTCTAGGCCAACTTCTACTGATTTCCAGAGATTCCTTTTTCAACCCACCATAGCACCTTCCTCATACTAATGATTGCCAGCCTGTAATCCCCCTGAATACTTAAAGTTCTAGGCTGTTCTACCTACTTATCCCATATTCAGGTAGCTTTCCAACACCCTCCCCTACAGCTTAACTGAGTGCATCATACACTACACCATGGAAGGCAGTCTAATACCCACTTATAGCAGGTTTCAGAAACACTCAGTTTATTCAGGAAATTACTGCTGTTGCCTCTAAGTGGCACAAACCATTTCCAATTACAGACTCATTACTCTTAGGGCTGAAGGGAGCAGAGAAGGTTCACTGGTAGGCATGACTTCAGATAGCAAGTATCTAGTTTTTCATGAAAAGTTGACCATTAAGAAAATGAATAAGAATTACACAACAAAAAAACTTAGAACCATAAAATCATATTAGTTTAGAATGCATAAGATTTTGATTATTTCTACTATCCTTCTTCACTACCTGAATTTCACATAACAAAAATGAGAATTACAAAATAGGTTTACCTTTAAATGTTTATTTCTTGAAAAATTTACATCTGTGATATTTTTTAAAGTTTACTTAAGTGGTCCTGATTTCTCATTTAATAAATTTTAGAAAAGAAAATTAGAAACATTAGCACATGAAATTATCCAGGCATCGTATTCCCCAAAGTAGACCTGTATTCAGTACACTGAAAAAGGGGCTTTCTGAAATAAGCCAAGTTGTTTTTTCATTCTAAATAATTCAGAAAGATTATTTATTCATTTTTCCACAGAGGTTTATTTTTCTAGCAGCTTTGTTATTAGATGGTTTGAGTTATTTCACTCTCATCTTGTCTCATTTCTCTTCTTTCAATGCCAAAAAGGCAAAAATGAGAATATCTATAACCATGTCTTCTGGCATAGTATTTTAGTCTCCTCATATCTGTACAGAAAAGCATCATTGTGTTCGCACCTTTATAGTCCCATCTGTGCTGCCAGTCAAAAGCCGAGTCTCATTTGCATCAAGGGCCATAGTGCTGATTTCCGCGTTGCCATGGCAACCAGTAAACTGTTTGATTTTCTGCCCAGTGTCTATCATCCAGAAGGAAACGGTGGACCCTGTATCAGAGCTGATTACCTAAGAGAAAATAACATTTTAAAGAAATTAAATATAGTATCAGAATCAACCCTTTATATTTCAATAAAGATATTCAGCCTGTGCATTTCTAGTATGCAGATCCCCCAACAGAGACATTTTTGTAATGGACTTTCTTTCTGATAAGCTGATAACACTTCAATTTCCACTAGACATGAGGTAATGAAGTCATGAACCTCTTTATCAGAGAGGATAGGAATCTACTTTCCTTACTCACCATTCAGCTTTAGTGTCTAGAGGCCATCCTAAAATCAAATTCTGAAAATAAACTTATGAATCTTTCCCATTTAGATGAGAAAGGGGATTTTACTAGTCATGGTGCTCTGACACTATTTACTATGTGAAAAACATTTTATAATATAGCAGCTTTCATTTAGCATTCAGAAAAGCTCTACCAGCCATTATGAAAAAGTTAATTTCAACAAATTACTAGAGCTATGCTTTTAATGCCATTAGTCCTTTGCTTTCTTTTCCCCAAACTACTGTGCATATTTTTATAGCTAAACACAATTATTGATGGATCACTAAAAGAAAGAGCACAGGTTAAATATAAATCTACGTACACACTTATGAGAGGAAGGCAGCAAAACAAATGCTAGAAGGGAAAGGATTATATACAGCAGTTCAAAAATGAGAAATTTTATAGTAGTAAGTAGACTGCTAATTTCAGCTCAAGATATTTAAGAGATTCATAGGTTAAAACCACCTAGCTAATAGGACTTTGGAAACCCAAATAATGAAAGAAAAATGATAAGCACATAAATGCATAAACAGGAAGTTGTCTAAACCAATATGTAGATTTTAAGAAAGCTTAAAGTGTATCTTTTTCTGTTTACATATTGATTACCATTGTATAAATGTAAACGTATTAATATGTTAAAATTAAATGCTGCATTTTCATAATCAAATTGAAGTTTATCAAATGTATATTCCGAAGGACTGGATAGGTGGCCATCATGCATTCATTCATTCACTCTACAACCACTTGCATACACACTCGCATAACATCCAGGCTCCACACTGGCAATGGAACTTCACTGATAAAATCCTGCTCTCAAGGAGTCAGTCTGTCGTCTATAGTTGACAACAGTACATTAAAACCACCTAGGGAACTTTAAAAAGCATCACTGCATACCAGACCAGAAACTCAAGATTCAATTGGCCAAGGACATGGATTTTTAATAGAGCTTCACAGGTGATTTAAATGTACAGCCTGACCTAAGACCTGCTGGTCTAGATGAAGAAAGAGACAAAAAACAGATAAATGCCAAAGAATGTTTCAAGTTTAGAGGTATCACCTTTGGCTGTTGTGCAAGCGCAGAGTGGAAAACCTGAAATTCACTTGCTGGAGTAGGGGGATTGGGTTAGGGAATGAAGGAGTGAGGGGCAAGTCAGGATTCACAGAGAAAGTGATAACTGATCTGGAATAGAAGGCAGTGACATGTATTTATTATAAGGTGTTCCCCAAGCCCTTTCACTCATTATCTCATTTGATCTTTTAGAAAACTGTGAAATAATATTACCATCATTTTTTACCAATAATGAAATTGAGTTTGTAATCAACTAAGTCATGTCCCCAAACTTAAAGGTTCGAGTCCTAGACAATAGCCATATCATAAGGTCTTCCTCTATTCCAGCACAGTATTCTAGATAACAGTTCACTTAGAAAAGTACTTGGAGAATATTCCAAGCATGAGAAACAATACAAAGTTTAATGGAGCCTGAGTGCAGAGTATTTGAAGAGACAAATATGGTGGGATATCAAAAGAGGAGGCAAACTGAAGATGGAATTTTAGAAATCTCTAGCAAGCAGTTCTAAAGAATATTGAGGAATGTAGAAAGTTAATTTTACTGGGAGAGGGCCCATAGCTTTCATCTATTATCACTGGGGGCCAATGATTAAGAATGATGTTTTTAATCTTTTAAATTAATGAGGAAAAGAGTAATATAGTGGCTTTTGTTGGTTGGCTTGTAAAGATACTTCTTGCAGCAATGTGGAGAACAAACTGGGGTTTGAGGAAGACAATTTGGGGGCTCCTGTAATAGTCCAGGTGAGAGATTCTCATCTAACAGAGTAGTTCTGGAGGTACAAAGGAGGGGAGCAATTGAAAGAAACAGCCATGATTTAGCAACATTTGTGTCTCAAAGAAGAACTAATAGAGAGCATGTGATCCTTTTAGCACTTTTTTTCTGAAATTACAACTTCATTGAGACAATTTCATGAATGAAGTAAACCTGTATTTATGCTACATTTCTCTCAGTGAAATCAAAAGTATTTAATTAGCATTGTTAAACTACTGTGTAATTTCTATAACCAAATGATCTGGATCTTTGAAATAATGTAACAACATACTAATTATCATTCCATGTCATTAACTGTGTTTCTATTTGATTTTGTTTGTGCAATATACACGGTGGTTCAGAACACTGGATCTGGAGTCAGGATGCCTAAGTGTGAATGTCGGCTACCTCACTAATGAGTTGGTCTACCTTGGACATTAAGGTCAAGCACATTACTTTACCTTCTCTATGCTTCAATTTCCTCATCTGTAAACCAGAGATATTCATAGTAACTACTTCGAACCATTGTTATGTTTAAACAAACATTTTTAAAACATTTACTACAGTGCTTGGCATAGCTGTAAATCATAAAAGTTAGCTAGTGTTACTATTCTACCTAAGCTTATTTGTCTGACCTCTTAGTTAGGCTTGTATCACTATGCATATCCAAATCAATTTAAGAAAAATAGTATCTTGCTTTCCTCCAACTGTGACAGTGAATATAGACAATTACATTTTAGAAACCAGATTCTAGATGCACATTGAAATTCTGAATTATACTTATGAATTTCTCACAAGTGCTTAGGAAGTTGGATTATATTTATTAAAGATCATAAAAATAATTTTCCAAGCTCGTTTGAAAATTTTGATAGTGATCTTTTAAGAAAAGGTTAAAAATTATGAAGGATTTTATTTCTATTCAAAAGCATTTTTAAATTGTTTTTTATTTTAAATTGACATATAACTACATACTTACGGGGTACAGTGTGATATTTCAATACATGTGCACAATTAATGATCAACTCAAGGTAATTACCATATTCATTACCTTAAACATTTATCATTTCTTTATGTTGAAACATTCAAAATCCATTCTTCTAGCTATTTGAAAATATACAATAAGTTGTTGTTAGTTATAGTCACCTTATAGTGCTATAGAACATTAGAACTTACTCTTCTGATCTAGCTGTACTGAAGGGCATTTTCTAAGCAGCTATTATATGTTAGCCATTTCAGTACCAAAAGAAGGGAATTCTCTAACAGAAATAAAAGAGCCATATTCAAAGAAAAGACTTGCTTACCTGTTCAGGGTGGGCATCACCCAGATTACAAAGCATCTAATCATTCACCCCACCACTGTTATCTAATGTAGACATTCAATGAGGAATTAGTAATGTTCACTTTTTTGCCATTTTACACTCTTTCCCCTGCCCACCTGACTGAGCCCAAACATACTATTCATCAGTTTTCATCAGCTTTCTCTGCTCATTTAACAATTTCTCATGAAATCTAAATCAGTCATGACAACAGCATATAGCCAGTCTGATTTCATTTTATGGCAATCTGCCTCACGGTGCAGTCTGCAGGAAAACAATGTCTTGAAACTGACTATGTTACAAACTTACAACCAATATTAACCAGAATCTACTCTCACTATGACAGTATTGGAATACAAGAATAACAATGCAGGTGAAAAGGCATTCAAAGTTTAGTGAAAGAGGAGTGCATTTAACATTACTTGGCAGATGAAGAAAATGGACTGACTACAGGACAGTGGAAACTATTTTCAGCAAGTTGTTTTCATCAGCAATAAAGCCCAGGAACAAGTCTTGGTGTCACATTTCTATGCCACATTTTAATGATACCAAATCTCTTTAAGTATGCAGTTTATTTCTGATTATCTCTTATCAGTCTAGACCTCAGCTGATGAGGATGGAGCCCTAAGAGTCTGCAGAGTGGAAATGGCACTAACAACCACACTCCAGGGCACATGGGCCTCCTGAGTAGATCGTTGTTCTGATGGGAGCAGTCTCCCTCTTATGTAGCTCCCTCTTATGTAGCTTGTTTAGGAATATGTGTCTTTTTGTTTCTCTCATCTGAAGCTGTCACAGCTAATCAGAAAATTCTAAGACATGTGAGGCTGTATTCCTGTCACCTAATTGTCTTCATGATATTCTAATAACAGTAGGCACTTTAGTTGTCTTTTATGTGCATTTCAACTCCTAGGTCTAAAAAAAAACGGAATAAAAATTACAGCAGCAAATGCCACTAGCTAAAAGAGGGTTGAGATATTTGATTCCATTGTTGTTTATAATTTTTTTAAGTCAGTGTTGTTTATGGTGCTATAATGTAAAATAGGTTACTTCCTTTATTTCCATTTTGTAGCAAATCTCTAGATGTTACATCTCAGTGAATAGGGAGGTGAGGAGAATGATGATATCTGGAGTACTGGTACAAAGTATTCAAATATTTTAGGGCAGCCATTCTTTATCAATCTTACCTATTGAATTTTCTTTTATTAAAATAATTGGTAATTTGCTCTTTCAAATTCATTATTTGAATGTATTGAATACCTGTAATATGCAAGGCTCTAGATCTAGACACTGCTGATCCAGCAGTGAATAAGTTCTGCTCTTACATTTTGTCCAGGGAGAAAGGCAACAAGATCAAGAAAAAAAAAAATCTATACACACACACACACACACACACACACACACACACACATGTAATATGTGTGTGTATATATACGATATTTGGTGGCAATAAAGGTTATGGAGAAAAATATAGCTGAGAAGGAAGCAGACGGCTTTTGTCATAGGTTCAAAACTGGGGAGTCTGGGAAGGTCTCCCTGAGGAATCATTTGAGGAAAGACAACTGAGATGAAGAAGTGAGCCAAGCAGATACTTGGGTGAAAAGAGTTCCAGACAAAGGAAACGGCAGTGCAAAGGCCCTGACGCACAGTGTCCTTGGCACATTCAAGGAATAGCAAGGAAACCAGCAAGGCTTAAGCAGTGTGAGGGAAGGGGGAGGAGCCATTGCCTGCGGTCAGTGCACAGAGATCTAAAATAATTCAAAACTCCCTTAAGAAGTAGGGGACACATTTTTAAAAAAATCTTTCCTCTTTTTGGCTAACATTAATTTAGCATTTACCCTTGCTTTAATTTCATGTATCTTTATATATATATCATTTGTCCTTAACAAAAATTCTTCAAAGGATGTATTACAATTAGTGTTTTATAGACAAGAAAGCTGAAGCTTAGAGGAATTGAACCACCTGCTCCGTGTAAAGGACTGGGAACTCTGACTCTAAAACTCCACTGATTTTCTTATTCTAAAAATCTACTTCTAAAAACAGTTGAGGCTGTGATGAAAGAGGCTGAGGAAATGGTCCTCTCCTATGTTGCTTTGGTGTAGCTTTATATGGAGAGCATTTGGCAATATTTGTCAAGATTACAGATGTAAATATTCCCTGCCCCAATAATTCCAACTCTAGAAATTTATCCCACAGATATTTTCTCATCAGTGCTAAGCGTTCTGAGCACAAGGTGAAAAACTGCTACATTATCTGTGACAAAAACTGCTGGAATCGACCTAAATGCCTAACAAAGTTTGGAATGTGCATACAATGGAATACTATGCAACTATAAAAATGGGCAGGGATGCACTTTAGGTAATGAGATAAAACTATCTTTAGGATGTGTTAGGTGTAAAAGCAATATACACAGCAGTTTGTACATATAAAATGCTATTGTTTTTGTAAAAAAGGCTATAAAATATATTCTTAAATATTGAGTTATTAAATATTACATATCTATTTCAAAGAATAAGTTTACCCTGCAACAACACTGTTAAAAATTCGTATATAATGTTAATCCCCCAAAAACTTAACTACTAATATTCCTCCATTAACCAGAAGCCTTACTGATAAACAGTTGATTAACATATATTTTCTATGTTATACATACTATATACTGTATTCTTACAACAAAGTAAGCTAGAGAAAATAAAATGTTAAAATTATAAGAGAAAATAATACTGACTACTTATTGAGTGGAAGTAAGTCATCAGGGTCTTCATTCGTGTTGTCCTCACATTGAGTAGGCTGAGGAAGAGGAAGGGTTGGACTTACTGTCTCAGGGGTGACAGAGACCACAAGGGTGGAGGAGGTAGAAAGGGAATCAGGAGAGGCAGGCACACTTGGTGTAACTTCACAGAAATATATCGTAATTTCTGTCTGACTTTTTTGCTTTTTTATTTCTCTAAAAATGTTTCCATACAATACCAATCCTTCCTTCAATATTTGCGTTAGTTTCAGTGCCCATATTGTAGAAGGGTCTATGTCATAAAATCAGTCAAAAAGCAGTCTTGAATAATCAGAACTGAATAATAGTCTTGAATAATCAGAATCTACCTGATTGTCTAATATCCATTTGTTCTCTGGCACTGCTTCTTCTATGTCTTCTTTCTCAGTCACTGGTTTGGAAGCACTCATCTTCATCAAGTCATCTTCTGTTCATTCATTCCTCTGAGTGTTTATCTATCTTGGATTTCCCCAAAATCCATATTTTGAAACCCTTCACCTCACCCCCATTCTCACCTTTTGTTCCATGTTCATATTCTCTCTCATGATTTCCTTGATATCTGTTGGAGATGCTGTGAAGTCATGTGCAACATATGGACACAGTTTTCTCCAGCAGGAATTTATTGTTTCCAGTTAGAGGGATTTCATGACTTTTTCTCTAACAACGATGGCATCTTCAATGATGTGATCCTTCAGGCTTTCATGATGTTCTCTCTACGCTGATTCTTTTCCATAGCATTGATAGTCCTTTTCATAAAGTACCATGTGTAATCAGCCTTAAAGGGTTGATTTAGAGATGTTGTGTTTGGGGGAAAGTAGATCACCTTGATGCCTTCAGTGTTGAAATCGTGGAAGTCTGTGTGGCCAGGGACATTGTCTAATATCAAAAGAACTTTAAAAAGCAGTCTCTTACTGGTAAGGTGCTTCCTGACTTCAAGGACAAAGTATTGAAGGGACCAGCTCAGAAAAAGCATTCTCATTGTCCAGAGAATATAATATTCATGTTATACAGCCAAAAGAATAGCAGCTGGTGTTTGTCTTTTCCATTCTAGGCTCAGAGGTTCGCAGCTTTATAGACAAGTGCTGTCCTGATCATAGACCTGGCTGCATTTGCACAAAATAGCAGAGTTAGCCTATCTCTTCCTGCCCTAAATCCTGGTGCTTGCTTCTCTTCTTTATTAATAAACATACTTTGTGGCATTTTTCTCAGAACGAGGCATTTTCATCTGCTTTAAAAATTTGTTCAGGCAGCAATCCTTTCTTTTCCAAGATTTTCTTAATGGTTTCTGGGAACTCATTTGCTGCTTCTCAATTGGCAGAATCTGCTCCTCCTGATATTTTGATATTTTTTTAATGCCAAACTCTTTTCTAAAATTATCAAACTATCCTTGGCTGGTATTAAGTTCTCCAGCTTTTGATATTTCACCTTTCTTTTGCTTTAAATTATTGTAAAATGACTGCTCATTCTCTAATCGTATTAGTCTATAGGTATGCCTTTCTTATAGCAACCTGCCCCCATATAAGACCTGTATTTTCAATATGAGGTAAAAACGTATTTCACAAAAAAAGCATATGGTTTTTGCACCTGCTGGTGTAACTATAGCAATGGCTTCATTAGTCTCTTGTTATTTCCATGGTTTTCCTAATGCTGTTTTTGTTTATATTGAAATGGCAAGCATCCACAGCTGCAGACCTCAATCTATGGTACCTATCAAGCAACTCAGATTTATCTTGCAATGTCATGACTTCTCTCTGTTCTTGGTAGTACTTACAGCATCCCTAGTCGCACTTCTTATGGGTTCTATAGTATTATTCAAAGTTTATGGTACTGAAATAAACAAGATGAAAAATATGCAAGAAGTTCGAGAGATCACATTTTACCGAGACAGGCAATTTAACGTAGAGAGCAACTGAGCAACTGCTCATTTGAAGATGGTTAGTATCACATAGCATTTTAAAGAAATGCAACACTTGAGCTCACCACAACAGCAACAGGGGGGTGGCTATGAAATTATTGCAGTAGTACAGTATGCACTACAGTTAATTTTATGCAGTTGTGATTTAATACTATCTTTATATATATATATATATATATATATATATATATTTTTTTTTTTTTTTTTTTTATATTTATTCTCAAATAATAAACAGTATGTATTAAAGTGGCACGATT